>JADRCH010000140.1:2905861-2973581 GCA_019843965.1 Rhynchomys soricoides
CTCTCTCTCTCTCTCTCTCTCTCTCTCTCTCTCTCTCTCTCTCTCTCATGTGTGTTGTATACACATGAATTCATGTAGAGAGGTCAGATTTCAATACTTCATATTTCAATACTAAATTTCTTTCTAAGTCATTATCTAAGTTATGTTTTGAGATACCATTTATTTTATTTCACTAAATCTAGAGCTCATTGATTTGACTAGATTTGCTTTTAGTATTCTCATCTCTCTGTCTTGGCATTGTGACTCTTGACACCTGCTTGGACTTTTTATGAGTTATGTTGATCTCAATATGACTATTTATTCTTGACAAGCAAATCACCAACTGAGCCATCTCTCTGTCATTTTGGGTATAGAAAATATATAATTATGCATTCAACTGAGACATTTATGATATATTTTACCTAAAGTAAAACCATCTAAGCTGTTTACTGTTTCTAGAGCTTCTGAAGAACAGAAAAATATTTTTTAATTATTCAAATAAAAGCCATGAATATAAGAGTATTTCATGGATTATCTGGCAAATATTTACTAAATGATGATTACAAAAATGGAAGTAGAAATTATAATCTTTAGAATGGAAATGTAAAACTGTACCGATCGCTGTGGGCACACACTGTAATAATTTTATGCTAGATTGACATCTGGATTCACACTTTTAGTGGACCATTTCCTTTTGTAACCTTGCAGTGGCTGTGTGTTTCTCAGATTATCTAAGTGCCCCACACCTATTTCTTCTGAGTTCCTCCAGTATACTCAAAATTTTCATGCTCCTTTTTCTTACCATTTTGCACAGCCTCTCTAACTTTAAACACTCTGTCTTCAGTGTCTTTTGGTTAGCACTTACTTATCTCTGAAAGCTTATATTTTACGGGTTTTTTTGTTGTTGTTTTGTTTTTGGATTTGTTTTGTTTTTTTTTTTTTTTTGTACATTTACTTGGAGAGTGATCAAATTTTTCTTTGAAAGCTTTACACAATAAGCAAATCCAGTAACTTCACATGGCTTACATGTGAACAGGTTCTTTCTCTCCACTGTACAATAGATCAGAAAGAAAGTGAAACAAAAACAAAAGTTGTCTCAGTATGTTCAAAATAAAGTATATGCATCTTATATAGTTGTTATTCAGTTAAAATTTCAGGTAACTGAAATATTGACTATACAAGTGAATTTCTGAAAAACTAAAGAAATAGTAAGTTATATAATTCTGGGCTACATAGATAAGACTAGATATGATTGGAAAAAATTGACACTGGCTTTCTATCAAATTTACAGTTGAGCAAAACGAATAACAGCCTACTGAAATAAATTGAAACACATTGAAAAGAAAATAGAAAAACATGCTTTTTCATTAGTATGACTAGAGTTCTAAAAAAACATGAAGATTAACCTAAGTGATATGTATGTTTACTTTATAGGACAGTAACTTTAGGAGAAGCAATATGTTTGGTTCTTTATGTTCATGAGTTCCCCTCTGAATATGTTCATCCAAAGACTGTCTTTTAGCACCAGAAAGATGAAGTGGGGTGGGGGTGGGGTTGGATACAAGTGTACCATATACTTATGTAATCATATGTTTTCAAAAAGGTTTTGAAGGAGAAGAGTGGTGGAATTTTCTGTTCCTAGAAGGTCTCTCAGAGGAGACATGACTAAGAGAAGAAGTTTCATGTTATACTCTTAGATAAATCATCACTGCAGATCCAACTATAGCCCTGCAGACTCAGGATTGATAGGTGTTAGTTAAGTAACATCTGTAGTGGGTTGCTTATATTGTAAGGCTAAATATTGGCTCTTAAGATCGAATTGCCGTCAGAGGGGAAAGAGTCCATACATAGACCCAAGTGATGCTATGTGACATTGCCCCTTCCCTAAGTGATTCCTGATTGGCAAATAAAGATGTCTACTGCTGATAGCTGGGTAGAATAGAGGTAGGTGGGGCTTGGGGTACCTGGACTTGGGTCAAAGGAGAAGCATGAGGAAGGAAAAGGAGGTAGAGAGAGAAAAAGATGTCATGGGGTAAGTATCTTGAAATAAAGGCCATGTGGGCTGGCTAATTGGAGTTAAGAGCAGTCCAGACAGAACATGGCCAGTTGTATTGTGGGTTATTGACAAGGAAATAGATAAAATAGCATAAGGGGTAGATATAAGCCTGGCTTTTGTGTTGAGTAAGGTTTATTACAATTATAAAGGTTGTATGTGTCTTTTATCTGGGAACTGAATAATCTAAGGAGGGATAGAAATCCCTTGATTGTGCTTAAATATTTCAGCAAACATTGGCACCCCACATGGGGCCTCTTGTTGTGGTTCTCCATTGACCTCAACACTGGGCAATCCAAGCTCTGCCTATCTCAATTCTGACTAGGTATGGGCTGTAGGCATCTTTATTGATTGATCAGAAATAACTTGCAGTGCAAGGTCACATAGTGTCATTTGGGTCTACATGTGGACTCTTTCTAGGGGACAATCGGGCCTTAAGGGACAATGTTTAGTTTTGCAATACTAGCAACATCAGACAAAGCCACTATAATCATCAATTATATTAGATTGTATACAGAGCAAACTAATGTTCAGTTGATGGGTAAAATCTAGATATTTTCAGCATGTCTCCTACATGGGGAGCAGCAAGAGACACTTCGCTCATACCATTTTAAAGCCAGGACCAATACATATTTTGCTTGTTAAAAAGAGTAGAGATAGTTTTAAGAAAAAGAGTGGGAAATACATGAACAAAAGATAAACAGAATATTTTCCTTGAAGACTTAGAGGAAAAAAGGCAAATATCTGAAAATGACTTTTTATAAGAAACAGATGGAGACTTAAGAAGACATCTGTGTGATGACATCTAAAATATGGAGTAGACAGGAGTCATGGATGAGAAGAAACTTGAGCATCACTATGTAAATCTTCTTTTGCTTTTCCAAATACCATCAAATGTACAAAAATACAAAAACAGACGGGGAATTCAGTATTTTTTTTTTTTATGGAAAATATGGGAGAATGCCATCCATCTGCCAGAAACATCAAGGATAGAACAATATTATATGAAGGCTCTGGGAAATCCCTCATAATCTCTTTCTAGAGAAAGAAAAAAAGAGACTATAGGAGCTTGTCTATCTTGATTGAGAATGACCCTCTTAGGCTCATGTGTTTGAATGCCCAATCCCCATTCAGTGACTCTGCTTAGGAAGGTTTGGGAGATGTGGCTTTGTAGGAGGAAGTGTATCACTGGGGGGTGGGCTTTAAGGTCATGCCATTAGTCATTCCATGTGGAAAATAAACAGAACCAAGAAAAGAATTTCAGAAGCTAAGTTCATATCCATATGTGATATGGATATCACATAAAATTGACTAATTATGAAGAACTATGGAACCTAGATGACTCTACTGAAGGCAAATAGACTGAAAAGAATAATACAGACATACTATCATCCAGTTTTTATTTTGAGAACATGGGTTTTAGAAAACTGATTTTGGACTGAAATGTTTTAAAGAAAATTTTATATTGGCTCTAAATGTAGTTCAATACATGAACTCTGCAATAAAAGAGACACCCAACCAAAGTAAGTAAAAACTTTAATATGCTGAGGTAAGAAAGAAATATAAACAGCAACAGTTGAATGAAGCCATAACAAAATTGAAGAATGAAGTAGAAACAATAAGGAAAAGAAAACTAGAGTCATGTGTGAAACTGTTTAGTCTTTCATGGAAGGTACAGGAGGAAAAAGATTTAACAGCAGAGGAGACTACAGAATGGAAGATAAAAAAGTCTTAAAATATAAATAGTGTTTTTCAAAAATAGTAAATGATATAAAAATATGGTAAAAGAAAAATTCTAAATATTAAATTGAGCAATACATATATACATACACACATATATTTATATATACAGAGACAGACACAGAAATAGAAACAGACATATACATAAAAACACCTGATTCTGAGTCTCAGTAGCTTATGATATGGTAAGTAGTAACATGTGGAAAACAGATTCTCAAAGATGCTTACACATTGATTTATTTTATTTAACACTTAATTTCTGAGTTTAAGTATCTACTATGCTTATCTCTTCGTGAAATATATCATTAGTTCAGGAATACACAGATATACAGATTTGGTCTAACAACTTTTACAACACACTATAGGTAAGGAGTAATATGCAAAGAAATAGTTATATGAACAACATGAAAATGTACAGTATAATTTAGATACTAGTGCACAGGGGGACACTCACAGATCAACTAAGAGACATTCTTTAAAATAAGTGAAAAAGTTCCATTCTATCTTCTGAAAATGTAACTCAAACATGGTTCTCAAACTTCCTAATGCTGTGACTCTTCAATAGTCCCTCATGTCATGATGACCCCAACCAGAAAATTATTTTTTTGCTATCTCATAACTGTAATTCTGCTACTGTTATGAATTGGTATGAATTTGTTTTTTACAGTGTTAGGTGACCCCTGTGAAAGGGTGATTCAACCCCAAAGAAGCCATGAAGCACAGATTGATAACCACTTATCTAAATCAAAGTATAGACCAATCAATTATTTGAATTGTTGAAATTATGTTTTATTTTTGTTGTTGTTTTTTCCAGACAGGGTTTCTCTGTGTAGCCCTGGCTGTCCTGGAACTCACTCTGTAGACCAGGCTGGCCTCGAACTCAGAAATCCACCTGCCTCTGCCTCCCAAGTGCTGGTGAAATTATGTTTTTTATAGTAGGAAAATATATTACAAATAACTATGGAAATGGAATTTATATAATATAAAGTAATTATTTTAGGTTAGTAAATGGTTTAAAGTTCCAGGATATATTCATCCACATCTCTAACAAAGTGAGGTAAAAAGCCAGGTGGACAGGGTTCAGATATGACCTATATATATTTTACTTAATTTTTTAATCTAAGGTTTGTTTTTTATTGTGAAGATTATTAGAAAATTATTTCCTATTGCCAGTATTTAAAACTCAAGGTGATTTTTAAATTAAAAATGAGATATACATGTTTGTATTGGGGATCTCTATTGAGCACTCTCAGAGCCCCATAGCTGTAGTCCACAGTTAATGTGCATGCTGACAGTTTCCCGCCACTGTGACACTATGTCTCACCTTTGATGGGTTTTGTGTTATATCATTCTTTGGAACCACAGGAACTTCCTTAGCTTGTTCAAGATAGTCTATGAATTCTAAGGAATATAGCACTATGAGAGATAATCCTTATCCACTGAGGACCGAGAGTAGAAGTATCAAATCCTAGCTTCTCTATTTCTCTAACACAACATATCTCAAGCTTATTTATTGTGCTTCTCAGAGGATTTTCAGAAAATGCCTTAGCTGCCTACAAAGATATTTCCTGCATTTATATGACTTTTTGAACTTTAAAAATTATGCTATTTTTAGCCGGGCTTTACCCGGCTAAAAGCCGGGCAGTGGTGGCGCACGCCTTTAATCCCAGCACGTGGGAGGCAGAGGCAGGTGGATTTCTGAGTTCGAGGCTAGCCTGGCCTACAGAGTGAGTTCCAGGACAGCCAGGGCTACTCAGAGAAACCCTGTCTCGAAAAAAAACAAAAAAACAAAACAAAACAAAACAAATTATGCTTCAAGTCTCTTTCATTTTCTATTCTTTTTTTTTTTTAAGTTGGATATTTTCTTTATTAACATTTCAAAAGTTATCCCAATTCCTAGTTTCCTCCCCTCCTTCCCTCCAGAAACCCCCTATGCTGGATCCCTTCCCCTTGGAAACCCCTTATCCCATCCTCCCTCCCCCTGCTTTGATGAGGATGTTCCCCCACCCATCCATTCATTCCCACCTCCCTGCCCTCAATTTCCCCTACACTGGGGCATCGAGCCTTCACAAAATCAAGGGCCTCTCCTCCCATTGATATCCTATAAGGCCATCCACTACTACATATGTGGCTGGAGTCATGGGTCCCTCCATGTGTACTCTTTGGTTGGTGGTTTAGTCCCTGCGAGATCTGGGGGGGTCTGGTTGGTTGATATTGTTGTTCTTCCTATAGGGTTGCAAACCCCTTTAATTCCTTCAGTCCTTTCTCTAACTCTTCCACTGGGGACCCTGTCCTCAGTTCAATGGTTGTCTGCCAGCATCTGCATCTGTATTTGTCAAGCTCTGGCAGAGCCTTTCAGGAGACAGCTATATCAGGCATCCACAATAGTGTGTGGGTTTAGTCTCTGTACATGCGATGGATCCCCAGGTGGGACAGTCTCTGGATGGCCTTTCCTTCAGTCTCTGCTCCACACTTTGTCTTTGTATTTCCTCCCTTGTGTATTTTGTTCCTTTTTCTAAGAAGGACTGAAGCATCTACACTTAGGTCTTTCTTCTTCGTGAGTTTCATGTGGTCTGTGAATTGTATCTTGGGTATTCCTAGCTTTTGGGATAATATCCACTTATCAGTGAGTGCATACTATGTGTGTTCTTTTGCGATTGAGTTACCTCACTCAGGATGAAAATTTCTAGTTCCATCCATTTGGCTAAGAATTTCATGAATTCATCATTTTTAATAGCTGAATAGTACGCATTGTGTAAATGTATCACATTTTCTGTATCCATTCCTCTGTTGAAGGACATCTGGGTTCTTTCCAAAGTATGGCTATTAGAAATAAGGCAACTATGAACATAGTGGAGCATGTGTCCTTGTTATATGTTGGGGAATCTTTTGGGTATATGCCCAGGAGTGCTATAGCTGGGTTCTCAGGTAATACTATGTCCAACACTCTGAAGAATCACCAGACTCATTTCCAGAATGGTTGTACCAGTTTGCAATCCCACCAACAATGGAGGAGTGTTCCTCTCTCTCCATATCCTCGCCAGCATCTACTCTCACCTGAGTTTTTGATCTTAGCCATTCTGACTGGTGTGAAGTGGAATCTCAGGGTTGTTTAATTTTGCATTTCCCTGATGACTAAGGAGGTTGAAATTTTGTTTAGGTGTTTTTCAGCCATTCCATATTCCTCAGTTGAAAATTCATTGTTTAGCTCTGTACCCCATTTTTAATAGGGTTATTTGATTCTTTGAATTCTAACTTCTTGAGTTCTTTGTTTATATTGGATATTAGCCCCTTATGGGATGTAGGATGTGTTGGTTGCCATTTTGTCCTATTTACAGTGTCATTTGCCTTAGAGAAGCTTTGCAATTTTATGAAGTCTCCTTGGTCAATTCTTGATCTTAGAGCATCAGCCATTGGTGTTCTGTTCAGGAATTTTAACCTGTGCCCATGCATTCGAGACTCTTCCCCTCTTTCTTCTTTATTAGTTTCAGTGTATCTGGTTTTATGTGGAGGTCCTTAATCCACTTGAACTTGAGCTTTGTACAAAGATTTAAGAATGGGTAGATTTGCTTCTTTCTACATGCTGAACGCCAGTTGAATCAGTACCATTTGATAAAAATGCTGTCTTTCTTCCCCTGGATAGTTTTAGCTCCTTTGTCAAATATCAAGTGAAGATAGGTGTATGTATGTTTGTTTCTGGGTCTTCAGTTCTATTGCATTGATCTTCCTGCCTGTCTCTGTATCAGTACCGTACAGTTCTTATTACTATTGCTCTGCAATACAGCTTGAAGTCAGGAATGGAGATTCCCACAGATGTTCTTTTGTTGATGAGAATAATTTTTGCCATCCTTGGTCATTGTTATTCCACATGAATTTGCAAATTGCTTCTTATAACTCTATGAAGAATTGATTTGGAATTTTAATGGGGATTGTATTGAATTTATCACTTGCTTTTGGCAAGATGACCATTTTTACTCTATTAATCTTGCCAATCCATGAACATGGGAAATCTTTCCATCTTCTGTGATCTTGTTTGATATGTTTCTTTAGGGACTTGAAATTCTTGTTATACAGATTTTTCACTTACTTGCTTAAAGTCACACCAAGTTTTGTAATATTATTTGTGACTAAGTGAAGGGTGTTATTTCCCTAATTTCTTTTTCAGCATGCTTATCGTTCGAGTAGGGGAAGGCCTCTGATTTGTTTGAGCTAATTTTTTATCCAGTCACTTTGATGAAGTTGTTTATCAGTTTTAGAAGTTCTCTGGTAGAATTTTTGGGATCACTTAAGTATATGATCATATCATTTGTAAGTAGTGATATTTTGATTTTCTTCTTTCCTATTTGTATACCTTTGACCTCCTTTGTTATCTAATTGCTCTTGCTAGAATTTAAAGTATTATATTGAATAGAGAGAGAGTGGGAGGCCTTGTCTAGTTCCTGATTTTAGTGGGATTGCTTCAAGTTTCTCTCCATTTAGTTTGATGTTGGCTAAGGGTTTGCTCTATATTGCTTTTACTATGTTTACTTATGGGCCTTGAATTCCTGATCTTTCCAGGACTTGTAACATGAAGGGATATTGAATTTTGTCAAATGATTTTTCAGCATCTAATGAAATGATCATGTGTTTTTTTTCTTTGAGTTTGTTTATTTAGTGGATTACTTTGATGGATTTTCATATATTGAACCATCCCTGCATCCCTTGGATAAAGCCCACTTGATCATAGTGAATGATATTTTTAATGTGTTCTTAGATTCAGTTTGCAAGAATTTTAATGACTATTTTGCATTGACGTTAAATAAGGGAAATTGGTCTGAAGTTCTCCTTCTTTGTTTGGTCTTTGTGTGGTTTAGGTATAAGTATAATTGTGACTTCATAGAACGTATTGGGTAGTGTTCCTTCTGTTTCTATTTTGTAGAATAGTTTTAAGAGTATTAGTAATAGGTCTTCTTTGGAGGTCTGATAGAATTCTCCACTAAACTCATCTGGTCCTGAGCTTTTTTTGGTTGGATGACTACTAATGACTGCTTCTATTTCTGTAGGAGTTATGGGACTGTTCAGATGGTTTATCTGATACTATTTTAACTTTGCCACCTGGTATCTGTCCAGAAAATTGTCTATTTAATCCAGATTTTCCAATTTTGTTGAGTATAGGCTTTTGTAGTAAGATCTGATGATTTTTTGATCATCATCTAATTAGTCTGGCTAAGGGTTTATCTATCTTGTTGATTTTCTCAACAAATCAGCTCCTGGTTTTGTTGATTCTTTGTATAGTTCTTTTTGTTTCTACTTGGTTGTTTTTAGCCCTGTGATTGATTACATCCTACTGTCTACTCCTCTTTGGTGTATTTGCTTCTTTATATTCTAGAGCTTTCAGGTGTGCAGTCAAGCTGCGAATGTAGGCTCTCTCCAGTCTCTTTTTGGAGGCACTTAGAGCTATGAGTTTTCCTCTTACCACTGTTTTCATTGTGTCCCATATGTTTTGGTATAGTGTGTCCTCTTTTCATTATATTCTACAATGACTTTAATTTCTTTTTTTATTTCTTCCTTGACAAAGTTATCATTGAGTAGAGCTTTGTGCAGCTTCCATGTGTATGTGGGCTTTCTGATGTTTTTGTTGCTGTTTAAGACCAGCCATGGTGCGTGAGGATCAGATAGTGTACTTAGGATTATTTCAATCTTCATGTATCTGTTGAGGCCTGTTTTGTGACCAATTATATGGTCAATTTTGGAGAAGGTACCATAAGGTACTGAGAAGAAAGCATATGCTTTTGCTTTAGGATGAAATATTCTATATATCTGTTAGATCCAAAAAACTCAACCAGAGATCTGCTACAGCTAATAAACAACTTCAGCAAAGTGGTTGGATACAAAATTAACTCAAGCAAATCAGTAGCCTTCCTATACTTAAAGTATAAACAGGCTGAGAAAGAAATTAGGGAAATAACACCCTTCACAATTGTCACAAACAATATAAAATATTTTGTTGTGACTCTAACCAAACAAGTGAAAGATTTGTATGACAAGAACTTCAAGTCTCTGAAGAAAGACATTGAAGAAGACATCAGAAGATGGAGAGATCTCCCATGCTCCTGGATTGGGAGGATTAATATAGTTAAAATGGCCATCCTGCCGAAAGCAATCTACAGATTCAATGCAATCCCCATCAAAATCCTAACCCAATTCTACATAGACTTAGAAAGAGCAATTCTTAAATTCATATGGAATAACAAAAAACCCAGGATAGCAAAAACTAGTCTCAACAATAAAAGGACTTCTTGGGGAATCTGCCTCCCTGACTTCAAGGTGTACTACAGGGCAGTAGTGATAAAAACTGCATGGTATTGGTATAGTGACAGGCAGGTAGAGCAATGGAATAGAATCGAAGACCAAGAAATGAACCCACACACTTATGGTCACTTGATCTTTGACAAAGGAGCTAAAACCATACAGTGGAAAAAAGACAGCATCTTTAACAAATGGTGCTGGTTCAACTGGCTGTCTACATGTAGAAGATTGCAAATTGATCCATTCCTATCTCCCTGTACAAAGTTCAAGTCCAGTGGATCAAGGACCTCTACATAAAACCAGATACACTGAATCTAATAGAAGAGAAAGTGGGGAAAGAGTCTTGAACACATGGGCACAGGGGAAAAATTTGTGAACAGAACACCAATGGCTTGTGCTCTAAGATCACCAATCTACAGATGGGACCTCATAAAATTACAAGCTTCTGTAAGGCAAAGGACACTGTAAATAGGACAAAACAGCAACTTACTGATTGGGAAAAGATCTTTACCAATCCTACATCTGATAGAGGGCTAATATCCAAGGTATACAAAGAACTCAAGAAGCTAGATTCCAGCGATCCAAATAACCCTATCCAAAAACGAGGAATAGAGCTAAACAGAGAATTCTCAACAGAGGAAACTCAAATGGCCAAGAAGCACCTAAAGAAATGTTCAACATCCTTAGTCATCAGGGAAATGCAAATCAAAACAACCCTGAGATTTCACCTCACACCAGTCAGAATGGCTAAGATCAAAAACTCAGGTGACAGCAGATGTTGGCGAGGATGGGGAGAAAGAGGAACACTCCTCCATTGCTGGTGGGAATGCAAGTTGATACAACCTCTCCAGAAATCAGTTTGGCAGACTCTCTGAAAAATGAACATAATACTACCTGAGGACCCAGCTATTCCACTCCTGATCATATACCTAGTAGATGCTCCAACATGTAATAAAGACACATGTTCCACTATGTTCACAGCAGCCCTATTTAAAATAGCCAGAAGCTGGAAACAATCCAGATGTCCCTCCACAGAGGAATGGATACAGAAAATGTGATACATTTACATGATGTAATATTACTCAGCAATTAAAAACAATGACTTCATGAAATTCACAGACAAATGGACGGATCTTGAAAATATCATCCTGAGCGAGGTAACACAGTCACAAAAGAATGAACATGGTATGTGCTCACTGTTACGTGGTTATTAGCCCAAAAGTTTGAAATACCCAAGAGTCACCTCACAGCAACAGTAAGGATGAATGTGTGGTCCCAGATGGAGGACTTGGAGAAGACACTGAAGGAGCTGAGGGAGTTTGCATCCCCAGAAAGGCAGCAGCAGTGGCAACTGGCCTTACTCCCCAATACTCCTGTAGACTGATCCACCAACCAAAGAATACACATGGAGTGCCCCTTGGTACTGGCCACATATGTGTCAGGGGAGGGTCTTGTTAGCCATCGGGGGGCGGAGAGGCCCTTGGGACTGCGGATATTAGATCCCCCAGTATAGGAGAATGCCAAAGATGGAAGACGAACGTGGGTGGGTGGGTGGGTGGGGGAATACCCCAATAGAGGGAGAGGAGAGGGGAGGGAATAGTGAGGTTCCAAAGGGGAAATCTGTAAAGGGGAAAACATTTGAAATGTAAATAAAGTAGGGAAAAGAAAGACCTATTTGGTTCATAACTTCTGTTAGTTTCACTGTGTCTCTGTCTAGTTTGTGTTACCATGATATGTTCATTGCTGATAGTGGGGTGTTGAAGTCTCCCACTATTATTATTTGAAGTGAGATGTGTGCTTTGAGATTTAGTAAAGTTTCTTTTACAAATATGTGTGCCTTTGCATTTGGAGTATAGATGTTGATAATTGAGAGGTCATCTTCATAGATTTTTCCTTTGACCAGTATGAAGTGTTTTTTCTCATATTTTTTAAAAAAGCATTTGGTAGAAGTTGTTTTTATTCAATATTAGAATGGCTACTTCAGCTTTTTTCTTGGAAACATTTGCTTGGAGAATTGTTTTCCAACCCTTTACTCTGATGTAGTGTTTGTCTTTGTCACTGAGGTGTGTTTCCTGTATGCAGCAAACTGATGGGTCCTATTTAAGTGTCCAGTCTGTTAGTTTATGTCTTTTTAATGGGGATTTAACATTGATGTTAGGAGATATTAAGAAAAAGTGATCGCTACTTACTGTTATTTTTGTTGTTAGATGTGGAATTATGTTTGTGTGGCTATCTTTCTTTGGGTTTGTTGACAGATTACTTTCTTGCTTTTTCTAGTGTATAGTTTCCCTCCTTTTGTTGGTGTTTTCCATCTATTATCCCTTGTAGGGATGGTTTGTGAAAAGATACTGTGTAAATTTGTTTTTGTCACGGAATATCTTGTTTTTGCCATCTATCATAGATGATCATTATCATAATTGAGTGTTTTGCTGGGTATAGTAGCCTGGGTTGGCATTTGTGTTCTCTTAGGGTCTGTATGAGATCTGCCCAGGATCTTCTAGCTTTCATAATCTCTGGTGAGAATTCTGGTATAATTCTGATAGGTATGCCTTTATATGTTACTTGACCTTTTTCCCTTACTGCTTTTAATACATTTTCTTTGTTTAGTGCATTTGGCGTTTTGATTATTATGTGACAGGAGAAATTTCTTTTCTGGTCCAGTCTATTTGGAGTTCTCTAGGCTTCTTGTATGTTGATGGACATCTCTTTCTTTAGGTTAAGGACATTTTTTCCTATAATTTTTTGAAGATATTTATTTATTGGCCCTTTAGGTCGGGAATCTTTGCTCTCTTCTATACCTATTATCCCTTAGGTTTGATCTTCTCATTGTTTTCTGGATTTCCTGGATGTTTTGAGTTAGGATCTTTTTGCTTTTTGCATTTTTTGACTGTTGTGTCAATGTTTTCTAAGGTATCTTCTGCACCTGAGATTCTCTCTTCTATCTCTTGTATTCTGTTGTTGATTCTTGCATCTATGACTCCCGATTTTTTCCTAGGTTTTCTAACTCCAGGGTTGTTTCCCTTTGTGATTTCTTAATGTTTCTATGTCTAATTTTAGATCGTGGATACTTTTGTTCATTTATTTTGCCTGTTTTGTTGGTTTTTCCTGTAATTCTTTAAGGGATTTTTATGTTTCCTCCATAAGGACTTCAACCTGTTTATCTGTGTTCTACTGTATTCCTTTCAGGGAGTTATGTCCTTTTATAAGTCCTTTATCATCATCATGAAAATTGCTTTTCCATTGTTATGCTGTATCCAGGACTTGCTATGGTGGAGAATTGGGTTCTGATGATCCCAGGTAACTTTGGTTTCTGTTGCTTATGTTCTTATTCTTGCCTCTCACCATCTGGTTATTTCTAGTGCTACCAGTCCTCACTATATCTGACTAGAGCCTGTCCTTTCTGTGATTCTGGTTATCTCAGAACTTCTCAGAGTCCATCTGTCTCTGGTATCCTGTGATTCTGGGATCCTGGGATCCTGAGACCCTGTATGTGTCCCAGAGCTCCTGGGAGTCAAGCTGCCGCTGGGACCCTGAGATCCTGGTCTGACCAAGCTCCTGTGTTCCTGTGTTCATGTGATCCAATGATCCTGGGCATGTTAGAGTTCCTGGGAGTGGAGCTTTCTCTGGGTGTTGAGGGACTGTCAACTGCTCTGAGTACAGAGTTTCCTCCACTGCTCTAAGTGCAGTGGAACCTCTAGGATGGATCAGGATATTATGTCTTCATGGTAGCAGACAATGTAGGAGTCTGCCCCAGCAGAAGGGAACCAGCAGAATGGGCAGAAGAGGAGTGGTATTCAGGGGGCAGGGTTTTGGTGGGTGATGGGTCCTCAGTCTACTGGGCTCCTAGCAGCCACTTTGGGACTTGAGAGATGGGTCATGATATAGTGTGTTCACGGGAGCAGACCAGCTAGGAGTTGGCCCAGTGGAAGGGAGCAAGTGGAAGGTGGTCACCTGAGTTTTTGATCTTAGCCATTCTGACTGGTGTGAGGTAGAATCTCAGTGTTGTTTTGATTGTCATTTTCCTGTTCTTTACTTTCTACAATAGACTCTCAAATGAATGACTGGAGTCTACTTTACTATGGAAACAAAATGTAGCAAATAATTAGCCCAGAGCATCAGCCCCTATAATGTTCCCTCACGGGTGGTTGGAGACCACAATCAAAAGTGAGATAAGCACTTCTAACAATACATTTTTTCTTAAATGCATTGTGAACATTTCAATGATGTGCATTCTTCTGTCCTACAGCTTTGCTTAAAATACTCTAATGGAAAGCAACTCAGGGGAAGAAAAAGTTTATTTTGGCAGAAAGATGGAGTCCATCACAGTAAGGAAGATGTGATGTAGGAAAGCCATGAGTCACAGGAGCAGGAAGCTGGCTGATCACATTACATCTACATTCAGGCAACAAGGGAGAGGACAAAAGGTAGAGCCAGGCTATGAGATCTTGATTTTCATTCTGAGTGATGGACTTCCTCCAGAAAGTCCCCCTAAGTGTTCTAGAACCTTAAAAAGGCTACCAATTGGGGACCTGGTGTTCAAATATATGATCCTCACGAAAGATACTTTATAGACAAACTGTAACACACTTTGAATAAAACAGGACTGAAGCACTGATGGCCAGCAGAGAGAATGGAAATAGGCAACCTCAGGAGGTAGGAGGTGGGGGTGGGGACCCTCCAGAATGTACCAGAAACCTGGGAGGTAGGAAACTCTTAGGACTCAAAGGAAGGGACCTTATATGAAATGCCCTCCAGTGGGGTGAAGGAACATGTAGACCCCACCTCCAGGAGAAACACAGGGCATCAAGTGAGGGATGAGGTTACCATCCCACAGTCAAAAACTCTGACCCAGAATTGTTCCTGTTTGAAAAAAGTGCAGGGACTAAAATAGAGAAAAGCCTGAAGAAAAGGAGGCCCAGCCACAGGCCCAAATTGGGATCCATCTCAATGGGAAGGTTCAAGGCCTGACACTATTACTGAGGCTATGGAGTGCTCACAAAAAGGGACCTAGCACGACTGACCTCTGAAAGATCCAAGAAGCAGCTGAAAGAGTCAGATGCAGATATTTATTTATACCCAACCAATGGACAGAAGCTGCTGACTCATATGGTTGAATTAGGGAAAAGCTGGAAGAAGCTGAGGAAGAAGGGACCAGCAGTCTCAACGAACCTGATTCCCCAAGATCTTTCAGACACTTGACAACCAACCAGACAGCCTACACCAGCTGATGAGAGGCCTCCAACACATATTCAGCAGAGGACTGCCAGGTCTAGACTCAGCCAGGGAAGCTACACCTAATCCTCAAGAGATTGGAGGCCCCAGGAAGTGGGAAGGTTTGGGAGGGGGTAGGAAATGGGAGAGTGGGAGGTGGGGTTGGGGGTGGGGGGTGAGACATCCTCATGGAGACAGGGGGCGAGGAGAAAGTATGGTATGTGGTACAGTCAGAGGGTGGACCAGGAGCGGGATAAAATTTGGAGTATAAAAAAAAGATTAAATAAAATTTTAAAAAAATTACTAAGGAAGATGATACCACAAACTTTCTCAATGTTAAATATTGCTTACTAGAAAACAAATAAAAATAAACTGAGAAACTATTGAACTAGAAACAATCAAAGTAAAAAATATTTACAGTAAAAACCGTGAAAGTTAAAATTTATTCATAATATCATAAAACTGAATTTTTATGCTTGTTACCAATGTAAACTATATTATCAGTGAGATACTTTAAGTATGCCTTCAGAACAGCACACTTGATGTAATATTTTGGAAAAAATCTCTCTCTCTCTCTCTCTCTCTCTCTCTCTCCATATATACTTAAATGAATATGAATTTATTTTGGAACTTGAAGAAAGATTATGTATATACATTAGATTTCTAGAAGAATTAGACATGCTATATTTGTTTCTATGAGTTGCAGCATAATAAAAACTTTGATAACGTCATAAAATATGTTACATTTATTAAAATCATCATGCTACAATTTCAAGAGGAAAAAATGACTTGAAGAGTTCAAATGGAATCAACAGCTCAGCAGTATTTTAAAAATACAGTTATAGCAAAGCATTAGACCAGAAAAAAATAGCCTGAATCCTTCATCACTTGTTTTGGGGATATTCTTGGTTTAGATCCGTACAGGCAAACTAATACAGTGAAGTAGGTGGGAATGATCATCATAAGGTCCTTTTCCACTTGGTTTCTCAAACTGAGCCACTCATACTTATACAGAACAGAGACTGTGGCATTTTTCATCCTAAGTTTTATAGAAGCATTGGTTTTAAAGAACTATTTCTGTATGTTTCTCTGATATAGCTGAGGTAAAAGAAGATGTTAATGAAATGCTTTTAATTTTCTTCTAAAAGTTTTTTTAAGATTATATTATAATTACATTTCACCCTGCATTTTTCCCACTATATTTCCTCTTCTATATACCATTCCTTGCTCTCTTTTAAATTCATGGTCTCTTTTGGCATTAATTATTGCTATATATATATATATATATATATATATATATATATATTTATAAATATATATTTCTAAATATAACCCCCTCAGTCTGTATAATGTCACTTGTATGTATGTTTTCAGGGTTGATTATTTGCTGTTAGATATCCAATTGATGTAGTCTTTCCTGGGGAAGACTATTTCTCCTTGGTGTTCCTTATGGGCCTGTAGTCCCTTGTGTAGAATTATGGCCTGAGGTCTTTTTCCTGTCCACTTTTGCTTAAGAAGGTCTCACACCCTGAGCTCAAATGCTTATACTGTCTCAACTTCCCAGGTGCCAGAACAAAATATCATTAAAGCTAAGCTACTAGAGAATTGGGGAGGTGGTATACAAATGGCACCATCGTAGCATTTAAGCTCTGGAGGCTAACGATGTTCATGCCATCTTAGCTAGACTCAATTTTCAGAGAGGCATACGAAGAAAAATATAATTTTTGAGAATGTATGCCTGATTTTGGCTGTCAGTAATCTCTGAAAATGTAATAAAGAGAAACAGTAAAAAGTTATTTGGCCCTTCTTGTCACATCACTAGGTGGCACAGAATTTGAAGACATTCTAAAATTTTCCATATACAATATTAAAGATTTTAGTTATGAGCACCTTTACCCTTCTATTTAAAATTTTATATGGATTAGTTTCATTAAGAGACAGAGTCTATCCTGGAGGACTTGAACTAATAATATAAGCCCTTGAAGCTAAATCATTGTTCTTAAAGCACTCACAGTGAGTGGAGGGCTAAAGAAATGGGCTGTGCTTCTGAGATGAAGAAATAGAAGAATTTAAGGAATCTGAGAAAGGACCTAACTGATAGCTTTTGTGGTAATAAAGAGCTTCAGGTTTATAGTTATAAGCAAAATAATTCAGCCAACATCTAATGATTTGAGCTATAATACTAAGACCCAGATAAATTGCCAACCCAAGGTTCCTTGAAGATTTTACGTCAGTGCAACCATTAGTAGAGAATTCAGTCTGGAATTTTCAATAGAAAAAGTATAACACAATAAGTGAGTATTGATTTGAATGTTTGTGATTATAATGCTATATGTTAAAACTCAATAAAATTATTAATAAGAATAAAGAACAGAAACAAAGAAAAATTTGACAGTTTTCTTGGTTCTCAATGTGAAGATACTTTTCATTTTTAAAACATGTTAGACAGAATCAAATGTCAGGGAATCAGGAGGAAATTAAGTTGTGGACTCCAGAAGAAATGTTTCTGGGGATAGTTTGTATGATGAATTTACAATATAATGACAACAGAAATTATAACTCCAAAACTATTTAGAATTCAGAGTTGTTGGTCTTTGTTGCAGAACAAAATAGTTACGGTAAGATGGAGGGTGGCACGTGAATGAAGCATTCCTCCTATTCTCTATGCCTATTTCTTCCCTATCTGACTGTACCTTTCTCTGTCTTTCTGTCACCATCTTCCTTCCTATCGGAACATAAATAACATATACCCTGTGATTGGATGATGATAACATAAGGCATAGAAGGCAAAATTCATGACAGTATGATTTTGAAGTGTTCTGTGCGATGACCAGTTTTGAGAATCTTGTTTATTCAGTGAGAAGGTAAAGCAAACCTACAACTCTGAAAAGAACATGAGTTCTAAATTCCAGGATGAGCAAGTAAGACAGAGGTGCTTTGTGCCAATTTGTAGGAGAAATAGAATGGAAACAAAATTTGAACCCTATTTTATAATGTGTTTCTAGATCATTGTGATAGTGTGACTCTCTATAGGTAGAAAAAAGAGAGGGTTCAAATAGTAGCAAGGAGAACACAGAACTCCAAGAAAGTTTCTGAACACCTAACACAGGAGATTGAAATAGAAATATAGGAGGTGTGGAATTGCTGACCTCCCCCAGTGACTTCACAGCCAGCTGAAAAGACCATTTTGTTTGGAGCTCTTTGTGAGTATTAATGCCATTTATCTGGAAATGCCATTTACCATGTGGCAAAACGTCTGGAAAAAATGTTCCTAATGCTCTTAAGTTGGAAATAAAATTGGAGAATGAAGCCTGGCTAATGAGATGTCCAAGAATACTGACTGATCATCCTCATATCCAGTCTCATTCAAAGCAAAGCATATTGAACCAAAAGGCAGCATCAGCAAATCAGTATATTAGAATTACCTGGAACAGTTTCTAATCATTTCAGTGCATGGGTCAATATCATGGATAATCACCAATTAGTTACATTGCTTCATGAATGCCAATTTCTTCAAGGAATCTCTCCTATCCGTGCTGTGCATTGTGATAGAGCACTTTGTAGAACTACTTTGTAAACAGCTTGTACCACTACTGAACAGGGAAATTCTTAACAAACATGTACTGCTTAAGTGCATGCTAATGCCACTTTTTTTCATTTTGTCAATGTAATACAGTGTATTTAATGCATTCAGTGTAGGCTGTAGAAACTGAAACAGTTATCCTTTAGTGTCCCAAAAGTCTAATTACAAGCCCACTAATTCTCTCTCTCTATGTTCCGATAGCTTCTCTATTTGAATAAAGAAACTATGTAATAGAATGACTTTTGACTGTATGTTTCAATGTTAATAAGAAGCAGTTTAACAGCTTCTAAAAGTTTTTCTATTTCTCCTAGTACTCTGGTTGAAATGAGTCAGAAAAACAGAACAAAACAGTTTTTCTAAGCTTAACATAGCATCTCAGTATTTCTTGGTACCCAGGGCTAGACAGGAAATTCATCTCCAATTTTTCCCCTTTGTTTCTTTTCTTAAAACAAGTATTTCATGAACACTTATGATTTTAAATGTTTTTTAAAGCATTTAGCAATATTGAAAAATTCTCTGTCTTAGCTTACCAATTATGAGATTCAGGGTAAGAATTAAGTAAAATATATAATTGATCACATGATGAGAAATATTACAGCATACACAGAAAAAAAATGATAGGTAATTGGCTGGCATAGACTTAATGAACCACATGGCAAGCTGGCTATGTTTTGCAGACTGACTAGCTATTCACTGATGTTCAAAATTCTACCATTAATAATTAATGCTTACATATTCTTTTACCCCATTCTTGGAATGAAATTTTTAAAGTCTCACTAAAAAACATATTATAACAGGTACAAATAAACTTAGATTTTTGCTTTTCATGTTACTTTTTCTGCCCTTTACATGTTTTACTGTCCTTCTCTGAGCAGTACTATCTACACCCTAGTCTTTAAGAGAAAATGACAAAAAATTTGATTTTTCCTGCATTTACTAATTCTCCTATCTCCTCCTCCACTATTCTACTGGAACCTCAAAATCAGCATATCATTCATTCTTCACTAAATGCACTGTTTAAAGTGATAATTGTAAGGTAGATTTATAGTCTGGGCATCCAAGGGCCAGGCTGAATAACACATAAAATTAACCCCGCAATCTCATCAACTTTAAACTCATACTGTTTGAGATTCATTTACTCTGTATTGGAATCTCACTATCCTACACTTTTCCACTCAACATACTTATTTTCCCAAATTCCTGATTTTCTAACATCACATTTAAACTTATACAAATAACAAATATTTAGTTATTCATTTTATACCTTTCCTTTATCTTTCAATTTCATACATTTTTAGGAAGTGAAAACTCTCATTCTGTGTATTCAAATGCACTTTTTTAGAACAGCTTGGCTGACTAGCATTTTTATAACATATGGAATGCTTACGGTACCATGATAAATCTTAAAAACAAAATGGAGAGGAAGTAATTCTTGTGCCTAAAACACAGGCAGACTTGGAGTTACTATGCCAGATGATTAGTGCAGGACCTTCATTATAGGAGGATGAAGGGAGATTACTAAAAGAATGAGGGTAGGGTGCAAAGGAAAGGCTGTGATGGGAGTCTATTGCTGAACTCATGAAGCATTTTTGTCAGTGTTGGATTTAGAGGGAAAGAGTAAAATTCAAGCATAGTATCAGGGCTCTCTAGAGATATGGAAACATTTGAAGGCAATTTGTTCTGAGATGTTAGTTGACATGATAATGGTGGTTGAGAAACTTGTAAGCCAGATATCCAGGAAGCTTGGCAGTCCAATTTCAGAGGTTTGATAACCCAACTTAAGGGCTGATGGAGATGAGGTGATGTATTCCAGCACAGGAAAGAAGACAGGAAACCAAGTTGGGAAATACTCCCTTTTGTCTTTTTTTTCCAAGCTCTTAAAATGTTGCAAGATGCCTACCTAGGCTGGGAAGGTCACTCAATCTTCACTACATGCACTGTTTCAAATGTTAATTGTAAAGCACTTTTATAGATACATCCAGAAATACCTTGGTATTTCATCTGGGCATCTGCACAGTGAGCATAACAATTCACCCTCACAATCTCATCAGATTTACACTCATATTGTTTAAAATGCACTTAATGTATAGTTAAAAGCAATGACATGAAACAGCTATTCTAGAAGTAATCAAAACAACACTAATCCCTTCCCCAGTACACAGGTATTCATATTCTGAGAGATATGTGTCATTCTCCCTAATATCTCTCAACACATAATTTAAAATTTTAATACCTAAATATGGTGGCATAAAATGAGTAAAATTTCCTACATGATAAATTAATAAGGAAAGAAGATGGCTACAGAGAGAAATATTCATAACAGAAAAAAGAAAGACGTGCTCCTGGATGACAATGGCAATTCCTATTTCTGTAAGTGGTTACGTGGTTACATCAGGTATTTATATTCCTTTGGTCTTTTTACAGATCTCAAACATTCTGGGACATTTCTAATCATTGCTCAATAATTTAAGGTTTGTTTTTTAAACAAACCTTAATATTGTTAAGAGATACCCAAAGGAATCTATAATTTGGCAGACATAACTCTTCACTGTTTCCATTGTGGAATATTAATTGCATTTTCTATTAGCTATCTAGACTATGTTTGCTAGTTTCTATTGTCTACTTAACACAACCTAGAATCATCTGGGAAGAGGTAATTTTAAGTGAAGGATTCCCTCTAGCAGACTGGCCTATAGTCATGCCTGTAAGAGATTGTCTTAATTAGTGATTAACAAGTGATGGATTAACCCACTATGAACAGGGCTATCTTTGGGTAGATGGGAGTTGTTTCACAAAGCTAGTGGAACCTGACCCAGAGATTCAACCTGTGAAAAGTATTCCTTCACACTTTCTGCTTGAGTTCCTGTTTATCTTGTTACCTGCCCTGTTTGAGTTCCTGTCATGAATTTACTCAATTATAAGTTATATCATGTATTGAGAGGCAAATAAATCCTTTCTTCATCAAGTAGTTTTAGTCATGCATTTATCATAGGAACAGACAAGTAAGCTAGAACAAAGGATACTCATCAAACTTCTTGACTCAGGCATATGCAGCTCAAAGTGGCTTAAGCGTAGTATTATCTTCCACATCAGATGAAATATTGATTGGGTATCATAATGAATTTCCATCTCTGTGCAAGTCAAAAGAGCATGAAGTGTCAATAACACTTTTTAAAGGGATGACCAGGGGTAGTTTTGAGTAACACTCTTGTCTTCATCAATGATTTCTTCATTCCTAAATTTTTACTATTGAAGAAACTGTATCTTACATTGAATAACAAGTTAAAAAACCTGTAGCTTTCTAGAAATTCTTGCATATATTAATAAGATGCTCTACCTACCTGGTCCTGTTACTGAAACTGTAAAGGACATTTTTCTGTTCTATAAGTCAAGTGCTTTAAACTATGGAAGTACAAAAGAAGAGTAGGTATGAGTTGGTTGGTAGGAAGCAAAAATGTGAGAAATACTTTTATGCCAGATAATGGTGAATAATGTATCCTCCTACTATAAGTCTGGAAAGGTACATATGCGGAAAACTGTCTATTCATTAATGTTTAAATATTCTCCTTTATTGATGGAGGTGACTCAAAGCAATTAACCTTTAAAAAGCTAACATGATCAACCATGTGAACCTTTATAAAGCAAGAGGGGCCTGAAAATATGAATTCTAGATTTGTTAAACCACAAACTGCAATCCAGACTCTTACCCAGAAAAACTATATTTTAAATTTTAAGGAGAAATAAAAAAAAATATTGCACACTAAAACCAGATTAAAAGTATTAATGACCCCTAAGCTAATGCTACAAAAGTTACCAGAAGGAATATTTTAATATGAAAAGAAGGATAAACACATTAAAGAGGCCACAGACACTAAATAATTCAAGAGAAAGCTAACCAAAAGAGGTCTAAGAAACAAGCACAAAAGAACAGAAATTATATATATCTTAATGCTATTAATTACTACTACTAAGACATAGTTTAGCAATTTAGATTAGAATACTATATCCATCTTTTGTTGCCTCCAGTAAACATTGTTCATTATCAACAGTAGATATTCCTTTTGCATAGAATAGGAAAGGCTATAAGAAAATGGAACTAAAATATAAGTGGGTATAAATATCCTGATATCTGGGGATATAGACAGTTTAACAAAACTACTTAGAAAATATAAGTAGAGTTACTTGATATTCATTAGTGGAACAATTCATTTAGAAAATATCACAATTCTAAATATATACACACCAAAAAGGTGCTCTCAGTTCATTAAAAAATTACTATTAGATTTAAAGCCTCATAGTGATGCAGCATTGTTATAGAGATTGATTGAAACTGTCGATTTTAACACATAAGGAGGTTAAAATCTGAAAAGAAAAAAAAAAACTAACAAAGATTTGAGTTAAATGATATTATAAATTAAATGGACCTAACACACATCTACAAAATATTCCAGTAAAAAGCTAAAGAATATCTATTATTCTCGGCAGCTCATGGAGTTTTCACTAAAATTGATTAGATATAAAAATAGAGAGCAAGACTCAAAAATATAGCAAATCTGAAATAACATTCTGACTCTAAATTTGAAATAACATTCCCTGACAATGATGGAATAAAGCTAGTTATCAATGGCATTAGAAAGTACAGAAAGTGCAGAAACACATGGAAAATAAACAGCATAATAGTGATTGATAATTGGGTCAAGGAGGAAATCAAGACAGAAGTTAAAAATATCATAGAATATCATGAAAATGAAAATATGGCATATTAAATTCTGTGCAACACAATGAAAGCAATCGAAGGAGGAAGTTTGTAATAAAAAACACACCTGTTAAAAACTAATGAGAGATGTCAAATTAATAACTTAAAGATGCATCTGAAATCATTGGGAAAGCATAATCAAGTATTGCTTCCAAAGAGTAAGCTGGATGAGATATTCAAAATGATATATTACTATTCTTAAAACTACCAAAGTACCAGAAGCTCAACTAAAATAGGAGATTTGTTCTCAACAGTTTGGTACACACATTTCTTATCAAGAAATCTAGAGCAGACTCTGAGGTGGAGGGTGACCCTGTAGGAGAACCAATAGTCTGAATCAACCTGGACCCACGAAATCTCTCCAACACTGGACCACCAACCAGGCAGCATACACCAGCTGATATGAAGCCCCCAACACATATACAGTAGATGACTACCAAGTCTGGACTCTGTCAGAGAAGATGCACCTAACCCTCAAGAGACTGAAGGCCCCAGGGAGTGGGGAGGTCTGGTGGGGTGGGGGGGTGAGGGCTAGAGCGTGAGGGGTGGGGACATCCTGTGAAGACAGGGGGTGGGGAGGAGGTATGGGATGTGGAACAATTGGAGGGTGGACCAGGAGGGGAATAAAATCTGGAGTGTAAATAAATAAATAAATAAATAAATAAATAAATAAATGATAAAAAATAAATCTAGAACAGTCTCTGTTCTTGTCCACTAGGAAGAAATTTTATAATGAAACTAATGTAATGGATCTTTGTTATGTCTCTTGAGAAGGGAAGGTGATTTAAAATGTGCTAAGATGCAAAGATAAGAGGTAAAAACTTGGAGATAAAGGTTACAATGTGGATTGTGGATTTGTGGTTGGGGAATAGGAAAAAAGCAGGGGTTTGGTTAACATAAATTAAGGCTACATGAAGGTTTAGCTTTTAACCCTCTCTGTGAGAGGTATCTCAGTTGTAACCACCTGATCATCTGATTTCCCTAATTCTTGCTCTAATAAGTTGACTTCAGTGACTTGCTGCTTAGATTCCTGTAACTTCAGAGCCAGTTTCAGTCATTTATGAATGGTGCATGATTATTTCAGTTATTACATAGCTATCATGGAATAAAAATCCTTCTTAAATGCTCCTTTGAAGAGACCTGGGGGGGGGAGGGAGGAGGTAATTATTCTAACATGGTCCTTCCTCAAACGGAATTAGCTTCTTCTTTCTTCAAGGAATTCCACATCTACAAACTGGCTTAAGATTGGGATGTGACTGAGAGTCTTCAACTGTTGTCATTAATAATTAAATTTTCTTTGCTTGACCTAGAATTTGTCTGTCTACGTTTATAGATAAATAACAATCCAGTAGACTTTTCTGAGAATTAACTACCATTTTCCTGACTAATCTAAATGTGTAGTGTTGGTCTTCATAATATAATAGAAACTGTGAGATACTAACTAATTCCACAGGTAACCTGCTCTAAATCATTGTAATCTCTGTGCCCACTTGCTTGTCCACAAGGAAAGAACGCTTACTTTTCCTTTGGTAGCTAAGCAGATACACTTGTCCTCTATAATATATTTTGAATATATTCTTTCTCCACCTCTGACTGCTTCCAGATGCCCACACACACCCCACATTCATGTTCTCTACCTGAAAGCCAAACTCAAGCCAAAATAAAGCAAAATGTAAAACACAAATACACCAAAATAAAATAAACAAAAAAATGGAACAAGTTTCATATTGGGCAATTATTCCTAAGCATGAGGCCTAGCACATAATGTGATTGATATATTGTTATCCATTGAAGAAACCTGTTTTAACCTGTACGAGAAGCTGTCAGTTACAAAATAGATTCTTGGTTGTGGGTGGAGCTTCTTCCCATTTTTCAATTATTCTGCTCAGTAAACATTGTAATAAAATGTCTCCTAGTAATATAGTGCTACACCCAGAGATTAGTGTATCACTCAGTCCCCAACACTGAGGCCCTTCATGCAATAGATTAGGATTTTAAAATGAGAACCACAATTGGACAATGTGTAGAGAGTGATAGATTTTGGACCACTCCATCCTAAATGGGATGTCTTTATCACACACATCCATTTAAAGGTCAGGGGTCTATGTTGAGGAGGAAGCAGAAAAACTATAGTTATTAGAGTTTTCCAGGGCTGATGCACATTTACCAAAGATTGTGGTAGCATGCACAAAAGCATATAAAAACCCCACTGAATCTGTTTGTTTTAAATGGCAAGTTTTCCTGACTATTACAGTATTTAAATTTTATTTTTTCCAGTGTATTAAGTTAAGCATCAATTCTTTTTTTTTTTCTTAAAGCAAGTATTCCTACCTGCTTTTTAAACATTCTCTCTTTTTGTACTTAAGACCTCTAAACTGACTCTCTTGGAATCCTTAGTGACATGTCTTTATATTGCTTCAACCCTAATTTTTTTAATTGGATATTAACTTTATTTGCATTTCAAATGTTTTCCCCTTTCCAGGTCTCCCCTTTGAAAACCCCCTTTCTGATCCCACCCCCCCCCCCACCACTATGAGGGTGTTCCCCCATGCACATACCCACTCTCAGCTTCCCTCCCTAACATTCCCCTATACTGGGGCATCTAACACTCTCAGACCACAAGAGCCTCTCCTCCTCCTGATAGCTAACAAGGCCCTCCTCTGCCACACATGTGGCCAGCACCATGGGTCCCTCCATGTGTTTTCTTTGGTTGATGGTCCAGTCTTAAGGAGCTGGGGGGGGGTTCTTGGCCAATTGAAACTGTTGCTCCCTCCATGGGGGTGCAAACCCCCTCAGCTCCTTCAGTCCCTTCTCCAACTCCTTCATCCTGGACACCACATTCAGTCCAATGTTTGGTTGCTAGCATCTACCTCTGTATTTGTCAATCTCTGCCTAAGCCTCTCAGGAGACAGCTTAACATACTATCATCAGCCAGCAGTTCCTGTCATACACAATAATGTCTGGGTTTGGTGGCTATATATGGGATGGATTCCCAGGTGGGACAGTCTTTGAATGGCCTTTCCTTCAGTCTCTCTGTTCCATACGTTGTCTCCATATTTCCTCTTGTGAGTAATTTGTTCAGTCTAAGAAACACTGAATCGTCCACATTTTGGTCTTCCTTCTTCTTAGGCTTCATATGGTCTGTGAATTAAATCTTGGGTATTCCGAACTTTTAGGCTAATATCAACTTATGTGTGACTGCATACCATGTGTGGTTTTTTTTGTTGCTAAGTTACCTTACTCAGGACGATATTTTCAAGTTCCATCCATTTCCCTAAGAATTTCATGAAATTGTTGTTTTTAATAGCTGAGTAGTATTCCATTGTATAAACATACCACATTTTCTGTATCCAATCTTGTATTTAGGGACATCTGGGTTGTTTCCGGCTTCTGCTACTATAAATACGGCTGCTATAAACATAGTGGAGCATGTGTCCTTATTACATGTTGGATCATCCTCTTGGAATATTCCCAGGAGTGGTATAGCTGGGTCCTCAGGTAGTACTTTGTCCAATTTTCTGAGAATCTGCCAAACTGATTTTGAGGGTGGTTGTACCAGCTTGCAATCCCAAAAATGGAGGAGTGTTTCTCTTTCTCCACATTCTCACCAGCATCTGCTGTCACCTGAGTTTTATATCTTAGCCATTCTGACTGGTGTGAGGTGGAATCTCAGGGTTGTTTTGATTTGCATTTCCCTGATGACTAAGGATGCTGAACATTTCTTTAGGTGCTTCTCAGACTTTCAAGTTTCCTCACTTGAGAATTCTCTGTTTAGCTCTCTTCCCCATTTTTAAATAGAGTTATTTGGTTCTCTAGAGTTTATCTTCTTGAGTTCTTTGTATATATTGGATATTAGTCCTCTATCAGATGTGGGATTGGTAAAGATCTTTTCCCAATGTTGCTGTTTTGTCCTATTGACAGTGTCTTTTGCCTTACAGAAGCTTTGCAATTTTATGAGGTCCCATATGTCAATTCTTGATCTTAGAGCATAAGCCATTGGTGTTCTGTTCAGGAACTTTTTCACTGTGCCATATGTTCAAGACTTTTCCCAATTTCTCTTGTATTAGATTCAGTGTGTCTGGTTTTATGTGGAGGTCCTTGATCCACTTGGATTTGAACTTTGTACAAGGAGATAGGAATGGATCAATTTCCATTCTTCTACATGTAGACTGCCAGTTGAACCAGTGCCATTTGTTAAAAATGCTGCCTTTTTTCCATTGTATGGTTTTAGCTCCTTTGTCAAAGATCAAGTGACGGTAGGTATGTGGGTTCATTTCTGGTCTTCAATTCTATTCCATTGATCTACCTGCCTGTTGCTGTACCAATACCATGCAGTTTTTATCACTATTGCTCTGTAGTACATCTTGAGATCAGGATGCTTATTCCCCCAGAATTTCTTTTATTGTTGAGACTAGTTTTTGCTATCCTGGGATTTTTGTTATTCCAAATGAATTTGAGAATTGCTCTTTCTATACTATGAAGAATTGGTTTGGAATTTTGATGGGGATTTCATTGAATCTGTAGATTGCTTTTGGCAAGATAGACCTTTTATCTATACTAATCCTGCCAATTCAGGAGCATGGGAGATCTTTCCATCTTCTGAGGTCTTCTTTGATTTCTTTCTTCAGAGATGTGAAGTTCTTGTCATATAGATCTTTCACTTGTTTGGTTAGAGTTACACCAAGATACTTTATACTGATTGTGACTATTGTGAAAGGTGTCATTTCCATAATGTCTTTCTCAGCCTGTTTATCCTTTGAGTATAGGAATGCTACTGATTTGTTTGAATTAATTTTAATTCCAGCCACTTTGCTGAAGTTGTTTCTCAGCTGTAGCAGTTCTCTGGTGGAGTGTTTGTGGTCACTTAAGTATATGATCATATCATCTGCAAATAATGATATTTTGATTTCTTCCTTTCCAGTTTGTATCCATTTCATCTCCTTTTGTTGTCTAATTGCTCTTGCTAGAACTTCAAGTACTATATTGAATAGATAGGGAGAGAGAGGGCAGCCTTGTCTAGTTCCTGATTTTAGTGGGATTGCTTCAAGTTTCTCTCCATTTAGTTCATTATTGGCTACTGGTTTGCGGTATATTGATTTTACTATGTTTAGGTATGGTCCTTGAATTCCTGATCTTTCCAAGACTTTTATCATAAAGGGATGTTGAACTTTGTTAAATGCTTTTTCAGCATCTAATGAAATGACCATGTGGTTTTTTTCTTTGAGTTTGTTTATGTAGTGGATTACATTGTTGGATTTCCTGGTATTGAACCATCCCTCCATCCCTAGGATGAAGACTACTTGATTGTGGTGAATGATCAATTTAATGCATTCTTAGACTTGGTTCTCAAGAATTCTATTGAGTATTTTTGCATAGATATTTATAAGGGCAATTGGTCTGAAGTTCTCTTTATTTGTTGAATCTTCCTGAGGCTTTGGTATCATTGTAACTGTGGCTTCATAGAAAGAATTGGGTAGTGTTCCTTCTGTTTCTATTTTGTGGAATAGTTTGAAGAGTATTGGCATTAAGTCTTCTTTGAAGTTCTGATAGAAATTTGCCCTGAATCCATCTGGTCCTAGGCTTATCTGTTTATTTATAGTACAGTGGATAAAAACTCAAAGTGTATGAAGCATTGCAAGGGAAGCAAATGATAATATAATTAATAAATAAGTAAATGAACTGAATACAGCATGCTCAATAGCAGCTGAAATAGCCAGTTTGTACATAGTACAGAGCTCTACAAATAGGTCATATGATAATGTAAATTTTAGTATACAGAGATTCAAATTCTGCATAGAAAGTGTCTATAATTTAGGTACTAAACAATACAAATGCATTTCTTTCAGTAATTTTCTGACATGTCAATGGATAATATTCCTGAAGCAAATTGTATAAACAGATTATAGTACTTTATAAAAGAAAGAAAAGAAAAAAGACAAGAGTATAAAACACATATTTTCCACAAAAATATTTCATATCAAAAGAGACAAAATACTGAGAAAGAAGTAATTTTCTGTAAACACCATGACTATGGACAGTAGTAAAGACTCATGATATCAATTATATTAGTGACAAAAACAACCAAGACAAAAATATCAAAATACAAAATAAAGAGCATTACTAAACAATAAAATAATTCATTAGATAGAAAGTCCTTGATCAACACATGTGCATATAACAAAACCCAGAATGGAGACATCCACCACAGACAGAAAATAGGAAACTACATAAAATGTGAAAACTGGCACATTGCCTCATGTGCTTTTCAAACATGAGAAGACAATCTATAAGGAGGTTTGTCTTCTGTAAGACTCCAAACCATTCCTAGTGAAATGTATTTGCATATTTTACAGAAAGTAATCCTGAACTTACCAAGGAGCAGCACAGAGCTGGAAAACACTAAGAGGATCACACCTAGAGGTGATCTCACAGTATATTACAATTATAGCAATGAAACCACTTGGAATTGTCATGACAACAAATAATAGGAGATCTCAAAGGGAAGACAGGAAAGATTGTGTTTAATTGTCTGTAAGTATAGTTCCTGATTCTTATCAAAACTCTTTTGCCATTATTTTCTGGAACAGAGAAATTAACACTAAAAGGTAGAGAATGTACTAGAATACCAAAAGCTCCAAAATTCTGAAAACAATATATACACCTGGAGGTATCAATTTTCATCATTTTATAATACGTTAAAATCATTGAAATGAAAATCATTTAATATTGGTATATAGACCTGATCAATGATGTGCATAGAATAAGGGCTGCATACTTACATGCATAGTCAAGTAAAAATTTATTTGCCTCAATGGATGGAACTAGAAAATACTATTCTGAATGAGGTATCTCAGACCCCGAAGGACATGCATGGTATGTACTCACTTATAAGTGTAGATTATTCATAAAGTACAAGATATTCACAATACATTCTACACACTCAAAGAAACTAGTCAAGAAGAAAGTCCCAAGAGAGGATGTTTGACTCCCACTTAGAAGGGAGAATAAAACAGTCATAAGAGGCAGATGGAAGGAGGGAACTGAGTAGGAAAGGGGATAAAGAGAGAAATGGGGAAGAGTTTAGGATCAGGTGTGAGTAGAGACAGGAGAGAGGGCCAGAGGGCTAGGAGAATTAATGGAAATCTGCAGCTAGCAGGGTAGCTGATGGGAGCATCTCTAGGACTCGCCAGAGACCTAGGATGTGGCAAGTTCCCAGCAGTCTATGGGGGTGACATTAGCTGAGACCCATTGCAGTGGAGATATGGAACCCGAAGAAGCCACCTCATGTAGTCAGGCAGGACCCCCAGTGGAGGGATAAGGACACTAACCCACTTACAAAATGTTGATCAAAAATTTGTCCTGTCCACAAGAAATGCAGGGACAAAGATGGAACAGAGACTGAGGACATGACCAACCAATAACTGCCCCAACTTGAGACCTATCCCATGGGCCAGCACCAGTCCCTCATACTACTAATGATACTCTGTTATGCTTGCACACACACAGAAGTCTAGCATAACTGTCCTCAGAGAAGCTCCACCCAGCAGCTGACTGAAAACAGATGCAGAGACCCACAGCCAAACACAGGATGGAGCTCTAGCACTCTAATGTAAGAGGTGGGGGTAAGGATTTATGGCACCTAAGGGGATAGGAACTCCACAGGAAAACCAACAGAGTCAACTAACCTGGACCCCTGTTGGAAGGAGTTCTCAGAGACTGAACCCCCGTTGGTTGGGAGACTTTAATGACTGCTTCTATTTCTTTAGGGGTTATGGGAGTGTTTAGATGGTTTAACTGATTCTGACTTAACTTTGGTTTTTTGGCATCTGTCTAGAAATTTGTTCATTTCATCCAGACTTTCCAATTTTGTTGAGTGTAGGTTTTTATAGTAGGATCTGATGATATTTTAAATTTTCTCCCTTTCTGTTGTTTTATCTCCCTTTTCATTTCTGTTTTTGTTAATTTGTATGCTGTCATTGTGCCCTCTGGTTAGTCTGGCTAAGGGTTTATTTATCGTGTTGCTTTTCTCAAAGAACCTGCTCCTGGTTTTGTTGATTCTTTGTATAGTTCTTTTTGTTTCTACTTGGTTGATTTTAGCCCCGAGTTTGATTATTTCCTGCCATCTATTACTCTTGGGTGTATTAGCTTCTTTTTGTTCTAGAGCTTTCAGGTGTGCTGTTAAGCTGCTAGTGTATGCTTTCTCTAGTTGTTTTTGTTTTTTTTTTTGAGGCACTCAGAGCTATGAGTTTTCCTCTTAGCACTGCTTTCCTTGTGTCCCATAAGTTTGGGTATGTTGTACCTTCATTTCCATTAAATTCTAGAAAGTCTTTAATTTCTTTATTTCTTCCTTGACCAAGTTATCATTGAGTAGAGCATTGGTCAGCTTCCATGTGTATATGGGCTTTCTGTTGCTTTTGTTGCTATCTGGGGTGCAGACAGAAACCACAAGGATCCTGTCCCCAGCTGTTCCTTTGTTCATGTATCCTTATGGCTCTAAGAGGGTCCCTCTTGGGTCAGGAAATTGAACAGAAGTGGTGGTCTTTCTTGTGTGTTAGCACTCCTGGGAGACCAGCTCTCTTTGTTATTTGGACATGGAGCCCTGTGGCACAGGATGCAGACAGAAACCAGAAGGCTGCTCCTCAGTCCCTGTGTCCTGAGAGTTCTGTCAGAGTCCCTCTGAGCAGAAGTGCTGACCTTACCTCTGCTCACAGGCTTGTCCACACTCCTGGGAGTCTAGATTTCTCCCTATGCTATTTGGGTATGGAGTCCTGTGGCACAGGCTCAGGTCCCTGGCCTCAAATCACTTTAACCTTAATTTTAATATTAGTATCACTTGGGATTTCTCAGGTGAGGGCTAGAAAGACGAACTATGATAAGAAGCCAAGGTAAAGAGAAGACAGACTCTGGGCATCAGGCATCTCCTTTTGCTTCAGTTCAATTGGGCTAGTGGGATGATGGCCGGAGATCCTTGGATCTAACTAATGAAAACTTCTCTAACATTCCCAAGACACATCTTTGTACCTAGAAAATGTAAACAATCTTACTTACCTAAGAAATCAGCCTGTCTCATTCTTCAAGACCAGCGTCCCCACTGCCCATTTTATGACTTTTTCACACCACTGAATTACATGCGAATCATATTGCTTATGGACAAGTTGTTCCAGTGAGTGTATCTCATACCAGAAAAAGTACATATTATCCAGGAATACACACCACTCTAAGGTTACTGTGGTGGTACATACATGTACTAATGATGCTCTTACTCTCTGCCTACTGGTTGATATCTAAATCCTTCTTACCAGCCAGACGAAACATATCATATTGACTGATGTTGCTCTGGTATTTCCTATCTTAATATTGCTCCACTGAGCTAGAAAAGAACTGTATTTTTTATGAGAAAACATTCAGTATTTTATGCAATTGTTCTGTCCCACAAAATTACCACAATGCTCATTTGAGCCACTGTACCTGGAAAAATCTTAACAGAGAAGATATTCATGAAAAGAATTACAAACTTCTTGAGGTAAAAATGCCTCAAGTAGAATTCTAGGCACTCATCTGTTTAGAGTCACCAAAAATGATAATGAACCTTTCTGGTCCAGAATAAAGAGAGTAAACATATTTTTCATTTGAAAACTTCCAGTGGGAGAAAAAAATACTTTTACTGCTGTTAGGATGTGGCTTCCTGCTACTATTATAGGGAATTATCCAAGACCTTGTCGTCCAAAGAAGTGAAGCTAGATCTTGGTGCTTTTGTCCACATATTCTTCATTTTACGGATTAAATCAATCTGGGAAAGCTGTGAGAGATTTCTTTAGTTGAACTAAATTCAAAGGAATTGGCCTCACAGTAATAAAATTTTACTTTAAAAATTTGCTTTCCTCTATGATGAACTTGTATATAGCCAATCATGTTTCGTTAATGGCTTATCTTTGTCAAATGAGGTGTCTTTTGTTTAATCTAAAGGCTGCCAGGCTGCAAAGAGGGTCTAGTGTTCTCTAGCCATGTTTACTGTTGTTCCTTATTGATCTGAGAATCAGACTAGTTTTTTTGTTTGTTTGTTTGTTTGTTTGGTTTTTCGAGACAGGGTTTCTCTGTGTAGCCCTGGCTGTCCTGGAACTCTGTAGAAAAGGCTGACTTCGAACCCAGAAATCCATGCCTCTGCATCCCAAGTGCTGGGATTAAAGGTGTGCACCACCTCTGCCCGGCCAGACTAGTATTATTAAAACCAATCAAGTTCTTCTCACTAGTTTTTCTTTAAAAACAAAAATGTAGCGAAACCATAAAGCATGACCAACATTTATAATTTTTTTTTTCATAGTAGTTACCTTTTTGGTCCATTTCAACAGTCCAGTCAGGAGGTAAGAGCCCTCTCTAGTTCCATAAGCCTTGGAATTAAATCCTAAATCTTTCCATAATGAGACAATTTAATAAAAGTTGCCCTTTTCCTTTTCATTTTATTCTATACTTTTCATACCTGGTTTCTAGTACTATAACTTACAAAGCTCTAGTATATTTCAAAGCTAGCTCATCTTTTATGGGTTGCATTTGCATCTCACTTTAAAGGGTTACACTAACCTAAGAGAGAGTCATGAGGGTAAGTTCAGAGGGAGGCTGGTTTGTTTTGTATTGCAACCCCTTCAGGGATTCATATAATAAATATAAGAATAATTTGTTCAGATACAGATGGAAGAGACAGTGCTTCTGTGCATAGAAATACTGGTAGCAATGGACATGAGTATGCATTGCCCCTAGGGGTTGGGAAGTTCCGTCTAATTGTGTTAAAGAGGCTTCTAGCCAAGGAGAGACTTTCTTGATAAAGAAATCTCATCAGCATGTAGATGTTCAGTGACTCCTGTGTTGTCACAGAAATATTGTCACTATCCCAACTTCCAGTATCAAAGGTATTTTGTTTTTCACATTAACAACAGAAACCTGTGAGTCAGTAAGTGCTAAGTGTATAGTAATTCAGCCAACCATGGGATGGATACTGCATTACACTTAGCAATTTAAGCTATAAGTTATTAAGAAAAGAAATTATCACAAGTAGTTAGAGGTGTAACTTGAAAGATGAGTTTTTGTCAAGAGCTTTGTAAGTCATAACATATGGGAAAAAGCTGGGAATATAATACATATTAATTCTATTAACATAAAGTCTAGCAGAGAATACCAGACTTCATGGCCATCAGAATGATATTTTGGCATGAAAGCATGATAATCCTCTCCAGGGCCAAGTGTAGGCATAAGATTGCATAACTACAATAATGACTGTGGATCAGGACAGAAAATACAAGAGTCTATTTCTTATAGTAGTTGGAATTAAGATCACTTTATTCTAATGCAAGAGTGTCAGTGCCCTTAGAAACTTTACCCTTAAGAAATCAGGCTAATAACCACTTAACAGTGAGTACATACCATGTTCATTCTTTGGTGACTGCGTTACCTCACTCAGGATGATATTTTCAAGATCCATCCATATGTCTACGAATTTCATGAAGTCATTGTTTTTAATAGCTGAGTAGTATTCCATTGTGTAAATGTACCACATTTTCTGTATCCATTCCTCTGTGGAGGGACATCTAGGTTGTTACAAGCTTCTGGCTATTATAAATATGGCTGCTCTGAACATAGTGGAACATGTGTCTTTATTATATGTTGGAGCATCTTCTGGGTATATGCCCAGGAGTGGAATAGCTGGGTCCTCAAGTAGTATTATGTTCATTTTTCTGAGGGTCCTCAAAACTGATTTCCAGAGAGGTTGTATCAACTTGCATTTCCACCAGCAATGGAGGAGTGTTCCTCTTTCTCCACATCCTCGCCAACATCTAGTGTCACCTGAGTTTTTGAACTTAGCCATTCTGACTGGTGTGAGGTGGAATCTCAGGGTTGTTTTGATTTGCATTTCCCTGATGACTAAGGATGTTGAACATTTCTTTATGTGCTTCTCGGCCATTCGAGTTTCCTCAGTTGAGAATTCTCTGTTTAGCTCACTTCCCCATTTTTTGATAGGGTTATTTGGATCTCTGGAGTCTAGCTTCTTGAGTTCTTTGTATACCTTGGATATTAGCCCTCTATCGGATGTAGGATTAGTAAAGATCTTTTCCCAATCTGTACTTTGCCGTTTTGCACTATTCACAGTGTCCTTTGCCTTACAGAAGCTTTGTAATTTTATGAGGTCCCATCTGTCAATTCTTGATCTTAGAGCACAAGCCATTGGTGTTCTGTTCATGAACATTTCCCCTGTGCCCAAGTTTGAAATACCCAAGAGTCACTTCGCAGCAACAGTAGTACTGAGTGTGAGGTCCCAAATGGAGGACTTGGAGAAATGACTGGAGGAGCTGAGGGAGTGTGCAGCCCCAGGGAGGTAGCAACAGTGGCAACTGGCCTGACCCCCGATACTTCTGGAGACTGATCCACCAACTAAAGAATACACATGGAGGGACCCACGATGCTGGCCATAAATGCGGCAGAAGAGGGTCTTGTTATCTATCAGGGGGAGGAGAGGCCATTGGCCCTGAGGGTGTTAGATCACCCATTATAGGAGAATGACAAGGAGGAAAGATGAGAGTGGGTGTGTGGGTGGGAGGGTGGTTTGGAGAATATCCCCATAGTGGCAGGCGGAGGGCAGAGGGAATGGGGAGGTTCCAAAGGGGAGATCTGAAAAAGGGGAAACATTTGAAATGTAAATAAAATATGAAAATAAAAAATTAAAACAACAAAAAAAGAAGTTACCAGAGGTGGAGGGGAGAAGAATATAAGTGAATAAAAATTCAGCTACCTGGGACTCTTAAGATGAATTCCTTGGTACAACATGGAGCCTGTAGTCAGCAACCTTGTAACAAATGTTTATATATTGCTCATTGAGTAGATCTTGGGTATTCTCACCTCCAAATGTGATAAGAATGCAAATAAAATGTAACTAGTTTATTTACAAAAAAAAAAAATAAAACAAAAACTTTTTTTAATAAAGGTCTTTCCTGTTTCAAAAAAAAAAAAAAAATCAGGCAAGGTTTTTGGTGGGAAAGCACGTTTTTTCTTTCCTTTTTTTAAATTGATTTTTGCTTTCATTTTCTTTTTCATTTTTTTCTTTTGATATCAGAGAGATCTAGGTTAATTTTTCATCTCCTTTTCTACTGATCTGTAACCTGAGATTATTCATGTACATTTTTAAATATTTTTTGTTACAATTTACTTTCAATACACACTCACCCCATAATTTATTAATGAAACTATATACATAGAGTTTCAGTTTCTAACACTCACCACAGTTCATTTACCAAGGAGTCAAATTTTGTCAAAACTTGCAAAGATGCATAGGTTAGAGCATTTCCTCTTGGAGTGCTTTCCTTGATATGGCTCTTTTAAGACCATCTTATACACCAGTGGCACAATGGGAGGTGAAAGGCAGGGAAGCAAACAGCAGCACCTCTGCTTGAAGGGCTGGAGCCAAACTATTCTCCAGTAGATGATTTTATAGTAGTCTTTTAAATCTTTTTAATTATAAGTAGGAGTGACTTTCAGGTTAGACTTAGCCTAGTGGTGTTTGTAGACTGACAAAAATCTGAAACTATACTCACATTTTGTAGTATTACTCACATCAGAATTTGAGATTTCTTGATTGTTGAAAACACCCAAGTAATGAGTAGTTATAATAAATGCTCAATAGGACTCATAATGTCTGAAAGACCCAAGTAGAATTCAGATACATATGTGTCTCACTGGCTTTAATCAGTTTACATGTTTCATGATGGGAAATAATTTTCCACTATCTTCTAACTTAGGAGTTTGTGATGACACTTTGCTGTGTGTGTCAACTTTAAAATTTTTAAAGTTGGTTACCTATTGGAATCATTGTAAAAAAAAATCATTCAGAATAGTATATGAATTTATCTTATGAAATAATTTCTGGAAAAATGAATATATCAGTTGTTGAATTAATAAGATTCACAGCATCCTTAACAGAAGGATGCTTTTTTATCCTAGCCATGAGGGAGAGGAGATGCATTTGGCATTCTTAAAACCATTTTAAGAGAACATTTCCATCTTCAGTGACACTTTAGGGGCAGTAAGTGAAAGACAGCAAAAGAAAAATAGTAACTCTCTATACTGTTGCCATCATGCTTTGAGTGCTGCTGCACATATCTCAAACCTAGGAGACTCTTGAGCAACATATCAGAGTTACTAATGATCCCATTTGTGTTATCTCTATATTGGTTGGGGAATTTTCCAGAGCACATCATTTTCATCTACTAAAGTGAGAACATGGGGTGATTTTCCTTTGATTCTAAGAGAACATTATTTGAGTACATGTTTCAATGAAGGATTAAAGAAAATAAGATTCAGAATATCTTATTTACATAGATATGTATATTCTATTTTATATTTCTGTAGAAAGTAGAATTTAAGTTTTTATTGCAAATGTTATTTGGTTTTAATTCCGGTTACTATTTTTTTAAAAAGCCAAAGTACCAGAACAAAGTAAAAATAATAAGAATCAAAACATCAACTCTGAAAAACGTTCATGACTCTCAAGAATTGCAATTTATTTGTTTATATATCTGCAAAAAAATAGTGTTGAATACTTGTGGCTGAATGGTCTAGTTTTCAGAAATAAAGTTTCCTTAAGTCCTCTTGGTAATGCTGAAGGCTGAAATCAGAAGCTTAACCATCATGCCTGTGATAATTCACAGAGCAGGACATTTTACCATGTCAAAACTCACATTCATATCTAGCTGTCCCATAAACATTAATATGCTCAAACTTTTAGTATAGTATAATACAAGTACAATAGTTCAACAGTCAAAATGCTTGTTTTTAATTAGTTTAATAAGTAATGTACAGATTACAAGTTAAATTTATGGTCTTGTGTATGCCAATTCAGGAATACACCACTCTTTTTTTATCTTCAGCCCATGTTTTACTTCTTTTTTGTTTTATTGTTGTTGCTGTTTAAGGGTTCTCACTAACTTGCCCAGGCTCTTTTTCTAGCCACTGTATTGCCCTAGAAAGTTCTGATTTTGTGACATGTGTGCCTCAGCCTTGTAAGTTACTGAGATTGCAGTCATGCACTAATAGGTCTTCTTCCTTAATATATGGCATATTTTCTATTCTTGGACTGTTGCTACTACTCAGACATTCCATTGTAACTAAATTTAAGAATCTGAAATTTATAATTAATCAGTTATCCAAAATGAAATAATGAAGGCTGATAGCTGAGGGTATATTTACAGCCTTACTTCTTGCATTGAGAACAATTGAACATCCATGGATTGAAAGACATGGAGTCTCTTTATTGGTTCATCTTTCGAAGAACCATGGTGAAGAGGATTTTACTTCATTTTCCTTATTATATGTGTGCTCAACTTTAAAAGACATATATTGTTACATTGCTTAGTTGAGAATTAAGATAAATTAAATGTATGAAAAGAACTTAAGAAAGTACTTTGTAAAAAAGTAAATTCATTTAGATAAGTTGTCATATCAAGGTATTTACTATGAAATTAAAAATGATAAGAATGGAATTTAGAGAGGAAACGACTTGACAAATCAGATCGCGTAGCAAAAATGGAAGTCTCTTTACAAAAAAAGTACATAGACAGCTTAGAATGAGCTTGGCCTTAAGGGAACTTACCTCAACCATCTGGTTAAAACTCAGAGTCCATTGCTCCCAGGAAGATACATGCTGGTCCATCTGAATTGACATCTGTGTGCATGCTAAAGTCCCAGAGGATAATTAACAGAGAAAACTCCAACAGCATTACTGACATAAGCCTGGGGAACTAAGCCATAAAATTCTCTATATAAACAAGTGGCCTATATAACTACAGAACTATAAATTCTGGTCTTGCCCTAGGGGTACCTGCAATGGCCAGATGCTCAAATAAAAGTAAACTTATTTCTGAAGTGCCTGGCAAACAAGATTTTAAGCTCACACCTATTCTTTTAACTGGTCTATGCCAGGAGGCAGGTAAATACCTGCCAACCTTTCTAATGACAGGTGTGAGTGATACATTATGAGCAAATTATGGAATACATTTCTCTTCTTTACCACATAGCTTCTGTTTTCTATTTAAACATTTGATTGAAGAGTCACACATATAAAATGCATGAAATACCTGTGCATATCTTTTTGAATTTTCACAACTCAATGGATATCTATAATGTGGAACCAATGATGAAATAGCACAATACTAGTTTGAGGAGCCCCTTGTGGTCACACATGGCACCAGTTATTTAAAGCACAATTACATGCAAACCCCTGAATGATAACACAACTATATCTAGTTTTACAGTTATTAAAGCATTGACATATTGATTTATATGTGCCCTCACATTATGTTTGTAGAGAATGGATAAGTTCATTCCTTGGGTATCAAATATTAAATGATCATTGATCAAGAAAAGAAAGAAGAATCCTATTGCTCATGTAGTCATTAATTTTCAAGGATCACCACTACTTTTATTTGTAACATGGGACATTTTATAATGAAAATTTGATTAGTATACACTAATTGTAAAAATTAAGAGATGAAGACAGCTTACTTTGACAATATCAATCTCTTTTTGGCAGGTTATTTATTTATTTATTATTTATTTATTTATTTATTTATTTTGCCTATCTCCCACATTAACATTCCTCATCTGCATTCCTTTAGTTTCAAGTGATTTTCTAATTTCCCATATTATTAACATCCAAGAACTACAAGTATTAACTGTGTTTCTGAATTTAGTTTACTCTAGATTACTTAACATAATCTCTAGTCCCATTCATTTTCCTAAAAATAACATTTCATTTTTATTTATGGCTGAGTACAACTCCATTGAGCATACACACAAAATTTCTTTATCCATTTATCAGCTGACAGGCACCTATGCTGACTTTGCAACTTGGCTTTACTGGCTGGAACTACAGAAAACATGACTATGCCATTATTTCTGTAATTAGCTGGCTTCTATTTATTTTTTGACCATGTACTCAGAAGTGAAGATATTGGCATTATATAAAAGTTCCAGTTTAAATATTTTGAGGAAACTTCATGATGATTTCAACAGTAGCAGAAACAATAAGCATCACCTATAGCAGTGGACAAGGGTTCCTCTTTAACAGTGGCTGTCATTTGTCTTCTTGGTAATAACTATTCTAATCAGTATGAAATTTGATCTCAGTATAATTGGAATTTGAATTCCTTAATAGTGAAAATGGTTGGCATTTTTTCACATTGTATTGAGTATCCATACTTCTTCACTTGAAAAATTTCTATTTTCCATTCATTGATTGGATTTTTCTTTGTTCTTTATTTGTTTGTTTGATCTAGTAATTCTTGATGTAGTATGGATCTTCTATTGCTAGTTTCTTAATAGCTTTTACCATGAAGAAAGTCATGTTTTGTCAGAAGCTTTCATTTACTGACCCTATTAATGAAGTTTTGTGGTCCTCATGTTAGAGACAACGTAATAATATGTTTATCAATTTGGTATGCTGATCTATCCTTGCATTTATGGGATGATAAATGCAATGATATTTGTGATCATCTTGATATGCTTTTGAAGAACACTGATGATTTTTAAAAGTCTAGAAGAATGTAACAGTGAACACATTTCATCATCAGATATTGATGGCAGAACTTTTATAATTTTTTTAATCTTATTTCTCATTCCCAGTCTGAGTTCACTTTTGTTGTTGTTTATTTGTTTTGTTTGATTTGTTTTATATTCTCATGTTTTAACTTTGCTAAGTGATAAATGTCATTTTATTTGTTCATCTATATGGGATTCTAAAATAAATGTGTGTACCCAAATTCATGCTTATGTGTGATATGCACATGTGTGCATGTGGACAAGAAGATCAAAGAACAGCTTCACTTGACATGTTCATGAAAACCACATACCTATTTGAGTCAGGCCTTTCTCAAACCTTATCAGTTATCTTTGAAAACTTAGTTGCTACATACCCTTGTCAATATTTGTTCTTGTATTTCTTGTTTATCATAACCATTCTTGTGATATAAATTCGTTTTATGTTTTAGTTGATATTTCCTCTGGATTCATTTTCATCAGAAATTGACCAAATCTTGGTAAATATTTGGTCCAAAAATTGTAATTTAAATTGAGTGTACATTTTTGTAATGTTTATTTCTAGGAAAAGTTATTTGCTAGTATTAACATTTTGTTGTTTATATTGGGGATGCCTTTATTTTTCATCTGTAGATTCCCTTACATATTCCTAGTAGTGTCTTCCAAGACAAAGTTTTAAATTTTAGGAGTACAATCTAAATATCTTATATTTCATTTCATTTTATTTTATATTTCATGTTCTTTGTTTTTGGATATTTTTCAGAGAAATCTCTGCCTATCAAGTGGTGGTAAAAAGAAAATCTCATGTGTCCATTTTTGTGTATCTTTGTGGGTATGTTTAATAACATCTTTTATATAAAGAAGTGTGTATGCGAGTGTGTATGTGTATGTATGTGTGTATGTGTGTGTGTAAAAATGTATACATGTATATGGAATCCAGAGGAAAACTTCAAATGTTGCTGCACAATGACTATCTAATGTATTTTGTTTGTTTAAAATGGGGCTTCCTTCTGGGATGTACCTTGCCATTTAGGCTACTCTGGTTGGCCAGAGAGTCCCTGAAATCTTTCTGACTCCTGTATCTTATCACCAGGGTTACATCTGTACCCATACATGTCTTCCATTTTAGGATGAGTTCTGAGGATGAAGTCAGGTTTTATGCTTGCAGAAAATCATTTTAAAGACTGAGTTATTGCCACAGCCCCATCATGAATTTTTTTCCTTCTTTTTTATTTCATTTTTTAAAAATTTTTTATTTGATCCTTTTCTACAATCCAGGTTTTATCCCCCTCCTGGTCTATCCTCTGACTGTTCCACATTCCATACCTCCCCCATTCCCACTGTCTCCACAAGCATGGCCCCACCCTTACCCCCACCCCACCAGACCTCCCTACTCCCTGGGGCCTCCAGTCTCTTGAGGATTAGGTGCATCTTCTCTGATTGAAACCAGACCTGGCAGTCCTCTGCTGTATATGTGTTGGGGGCCTCATATCAGCTGATGTATGCTGCCTGGTTGGTGGCCCAGTGTCTGAGAGATCACAGGGTCCAGGTTAGTTGAGACTGCTGGTGTTCCTATAGGGTTGCCCTCCTCCTCAGCTTCTTTCAGCTTTTCCCTAATCCAACCACAGGGGTCAGCAGCTTCTGTCCATTGGTTGGGTGTAAATATCTGCATCTGACTCCTTCAGCTGCTTGTTGGGTCTTTTGGAAGGCAGTCATGATTGGCCCCTTTTTGTGAGCACTTCATAGCCTCAGTAATAGTGTCAGGTCTTGGTACCTCCTTTTGATCTGGATCCCAATTTGGGTCTAGTGCCAGACTTCCTTTTTTGTCCCTGCAGGTCTTTCAGATAGGAACAATTATGGGTCAGAGTTTTTGACTGTAGGAACCCTCATCTCCATTTTTGTCCTTGCAGTTCTTTGAGACAGGAACAAATATGGGTCAGAGTTTTTGACTGTAGGATGGGAACCCCATCCCTCACTTGATGCCCTGTCTTTCTCCTGGAGGTGGGCTCTACAAGTTGCTTCTCCCCAATGTAGGGCATTTCATCTAAGATCCCTCTCTTTGAGTCCTGAGAGTCTCTCATCTATTTATTTTTAAAGATTTATTCTTTAGCTTCTTGAATTTGACAGTATGCTTCATCTTGGATTAATATTTGCATCTTGTCTTAGAAGGCTTATTTTTGTGTATTTATATTAGTTACACTGTGAGTTATTACTGTACATTAATTATTACTATATATCATATTAGCACAGCATCATTATAGGAGAATAAGTCTGTCTCTGAATAGCTCCAGAGAATTTGTGTACAATTAGTTGACTGTTTTGTGAGTTTTCCTATAAACTCTTTCTCATTGATTCAGGTTTTTATTTTTAAGACAATGCGCTGCTTCAATGTCTGTATGCTTATAGTAGGTACCACGAGTAGTGAATCTCCTAGCTTTATTTTGTTAGGAAGTAAGTTTATTTGTGTTAATTCAGATTCTTGCTTTTCTTTCTATTAATTTGAATCAACTTACCTATTTCTACAAATAAGTTACTGCTTTTGACTGGCATTAGACTGTATCTAGGCCGATTCTGAGGGACAATTGACATTTCTGTGTTATAACTCTTCAAACTCCTAAGGATTGGTGTCTTTTAATTTAGTTAAAATTTCTTTTATTTTTTCCAGGCAATAGTTCTTGTGGAGTTTTTCACCTTAAGTCTGTATATTTATATTTATAAGAGTTTATGACTGGAAAGGGCATGACCTGAGTAGAGAATTTACTACTATTATTTTTCTAAATTAATATAGTATCTAATACTTGAAAATGCTAATTCTTATACTCTAAGATTAGTATACCTCTCACATCTCATGAGAAAAGCTTTGCCTTACAGTGTACAGAGGTTAAAGAGAACCACAATTGGTCAAGGCATAGAAAATTTAATGACTGCTGCCAGTGTTTTCTAGCCATGACAGGCATGTCACTCTGGTGATCTCTGAACCATTGTGGAAGACTATATTGGCCATACATAAAATTAAATCAGCATTTCATTATGGATAGGAGAGAGACTCATATGGTCCCACTCTGGTTGAAGGGCTACTGCCAGTCCACGGCTGCAAAGTGAGGCAGGGGTCAGTGTTCTTAAGGCATGTGGCCACTTATAGGCATCATATGGCCAAGTAGAAAGACTTATATCTATGTATGTATGGTCAGCACTAATTAGACTTTCTGAATTTTATATATTAAGGAAAGAAGGCATGAATTTAGTAAGGATATGGATGCAGAGTGCCTGGGAGAAGTTACAGGGAAGATGTGGAAGATAGATATGATCAAAAAACATTGTACTCTTGTATGGTAGTCTCAATGAATAAATGAATGAATGAATGAATAAATAAATCTACTTTGAAGAGTACTTATCATATGTTATTATAAATCAGATGTTATCAATTCTGTAATTATTTGCTGAAATAATGAATAAAATTTGACATTTTAATATTGATCTTATGTTCTATAACTCATATAAGTTCATTTAATTTCATTGTTAGCAATTTTGTAATTTATATATGAAGTAGTTTATATTATATATAAAATAACATTTTTCTTTTGGATGTTATACCTTTGGTTATAGAACAAAGTTACACTGAAAAGAAGAAAATAGGACTCTTTGCCTTGCTCCCAATCTCAGATGGGAAGCCTCCAGTCTTTTAATACACCTCATGAATACCTCTTTTGGTAATGATATACAATTCCTGCTTTTAGGAGCATTCATGTTATGAATAGCAGCTGTGATTTTTTTAAGTGCTTTTTATTTATTGTCATGATTTGTGGTTTATATTTTGCTACTATGATTAAATCATGTTGACCTGGTTTTGGGGAATGGTAAACTATGTTGTATCTTAAATGCCATTTTATGGTGTATATTTTTATATGTTGCTTTATTTAATTTGCTATTTACAAAGCATTGAATTGACAATAAAAACATTGGGTAGTAATTTTCTATTTCTACATTGTTATTGCAAGTTTTTGGCAAATGTTTTCTAAAGTTAGCTTGAAATTTTTTCCTATTTAATTTTCTGGATTTCTTTATAGGTTGTTATCGTTTTTGTATTTAGTTGATTTGTTTAGTCAAATCATTTATGAGCCAAATAATGCTTATGATTTTATTTTTTACTCAAAAAGCTTGTTTTTGTTTAACTTCCAGAAAGCTGTAAGTAGAATCAAGATCTAGCTATACAACTCTCAGATATATATCTGAAGGTCTCTACATCCTACTACAGAGAAACTGGCTCATTCATGTTTGTTGCTGCTATATTTTTAATAACTAGAAATTGGAAACAGCCTAGATGTCTGTCAGCTGATGAGTGTTATATTATTTTCCTGCTAAGGAAAAAAAAATGAAATCATAAACTTCGGAGAAAAATGGGTGGAGCTAGAAAAGTTTCAAGAAAGATCAGCTAGACACAAAAGACAAATACTGCTTCTTTTTAATATTTTAAGCCTTCAGTATAAATGCTACAATCCATATAGCCATAGCAATTAAGTACTCAGTACAGGACTAGGGATGAGGAGAGGATCCCCCTGAGGAAGGGAAATTAGAATATATTGTTATATTGAAGACAGAGAGGATACTGGTATGGAAGAATTAAATGAGGAGGGAAATGTAAAGGAAAAGTAATAGAGAAAATATGGGGAGAAACAGCTATCAGTAAGGGACATTTGAGGGGTCATATAGAAACCTTCTACTGTATAAGCATCCTAAAATATATACATATTTAAAAGGGATCTATTCCCAAGTAATGGGTGAGACAATACCCAAATTAGACATCAACAAATCAAACAATTAGTGCCAGGAATAGGTTACACTTTGATGAATTGTTGACCAAAGGGCTCCAATAGAGACTCATCAATATCAAAGGCTGTTGCCAAGGTAATTGGTTGCTCTCCACAAACAGATGATGGGTCCCTATTGTAGATGACACTATTCATATATCTCATTGAACCTGGAAACGTTGAGCTATCACCTAACTAGAGCCTTTGTACTACTGAACAACAAATATTAAAGATACTGAAGTATCTACATACTTCAGGAAAAAAGATAATTACCAATCAATCTGCAAACATTGTATCATACAACAGTTAAACATGGTATGCTGGTGCAATCTTGTTACAGACATTGAGGGAGTAATCAACAACTCTGATTGGATGACATGGAACCTATGCCTGACTCTGCTCAGGTGTCCAAGAAGTAAGACTGGATAGGCTCTGGAACTAGGGGAAAACAAAATATAGTTTTTCTGGTAAAGGAATATAGAATGAAATCACTCCCAATGACATCCTACAACACACATAGATCAGTGTCTTAATTAGCCACCGCAAGAGAAGCTTCATCTTGCAGTAGATGGAAACTAGTATAGAGACACACAACTGGACAATGTGCAGAAAATGAGAGACCCTGGAACACTGAGTCCTAATGGGATGTCTCTATCAAATACCTACTCTTATGGTTTAAACATTTACACAAAAGAGGAGGCAGAATTATTACAATGGTCATATATAATATATGACTTTAAGGAACCAGTATCTTCCCTACACAATAGGAGTGATACATAAATGTACTTACAGAGACTGTGGCGGCATAGACTTTTCTTACGCAAGGTTAAGCCAGATGAAGTCTGGTTCTGAGAGGATGCAGAAGACACAGGCTTTCATCATTGACCAAGAAACCATCTTTAATTGATACACACTCACAAAGGAAAAGTCAGTCTCCTACAATGTAGTATCATTGTAATTTAATGGATATATTAAACACACTTCAAGGTAGTCCCTATGCCCAGAAGTGGTTGTTTAATACGAAAGGAACTCAATAGTATTTCTGTAGACTTTTAATCTCATTCTTCTTTGTTTTGGCTGTGTGTGTGTGTGTTCATACACGTGTGCACATATGTGTGTTTCTTATTGATCTTTTATTTATATACTTTGATTTATATTTTGTGGGTTTTATCTTGCTGTCATTGTGTGTGTTTCTAGCTTTTGTTTCTGAACAGAAAAAAAAAGGCATGAGGTTGGGAGGGTAAGGAGTTGGGGGATATCAGAGGTATTGGAGAAGAAAAAGTGTGATCAGAATAGAGTGCATAAAAAACCCTTCAATTTGGATTTTAAAAAGGTAAAAAAGATAAAAAGGCTTTTTTATACAATCTATGTGACAAGATTCTTTCCACTTTTCCAACTCCTGCTTGACATTTTTCTCCCTTTCTCTTTCTCTCCTTCCTCTCTTAAAAAGAATAAAAATAAGCATAAAGAATTTGATGATGGATTTCATTTAATGAATGCAAGGCTAAATAAACTGCACATTTTAAATTAACTAATTATAAATTATAATTTTCTAATTTTGTTACATTGTGGTTCTTGAGCTACTTCTGTATTATACAGACACAGTATGATTGTACAAGCAGAGGCATGATGATAATAGACAGGTGGTCTTGAATCTGCTAGGTAAGCACACCTCCACTGAACTAACATGGCCTGGGCCACATTTGTTCACAATATTGCTTTGTTCGTTTAAGTATCCATCATTTTGTAAATATAATAGCTCCAAAGTTTTTCTCTTTTCATTCTCTGATTTCTATGAGTTTTTCCATCATTCCTTCAAACAACATTATGTGTGTGAGTGCAGGCACTTGTGTGCCCCAATCCTCTTGTGGAGGACAAGAGAAAGCACTTGGGAATCAGCTCTTGGGTCATTCAGCTTGTGTGGCAAGTGCTGTGACCCACTGAGCCTTCCTGCTGGCTGTATCTTAACTTAACTTCATTTTTCTTAATTTATTGTATAACTACATAATTTTCCTTCTCTCTTACTTCCCTGAAACCCTTTGAGCGATATATCCACTTCTCTCTTTCAAATCATGACCAACAATTTTTGTTGTTATTTTACATACACACACACACACACACACACACACACACACACACACACACTTCTAAATACATAAATACATCCAGATGGTGTCTATAATGTTACTTGTATGTATATTTTCAGGGCTGCCCATTTGGTATCATCCAACCAGTTTTGGTTTACTGGCATTGATTACTTCACTCTATTCTTCGTACTTCTGGAGTAATATGTCATGTGCTTCTTTCTCTTAGTATTGATAAGTCTGGTTCACATGTCTCATGAAGTCATTCTCATTGTTTGTTTGTTTGTTTATCAGAATTTGTCCTTTTCTTTAAAAAATTATCCTTTAAAGGGCCACAGTCTCACCATGGAAGTAGAAACTATGTGCATGAAATGGAAAAATCTAATTGCAGGTGAATTCCCTGAAGACTAGAAAGTGGTAGACACCAGAGGATTTGGTGTGTGTGTGTGTGTCTGTATGTCTGTATGTCTCTCTTTCTGTGTGTGTGTATGTAGCAGGGAGGGATCTCCTGATCAGAAGCTCCTACAGGTGTCACCAGTCAAGTTAGTTTTCCTGTCCAGACAGTTTCAGTGTATCTGAGGATTTTAGGTCATTAACCATTCTTTCATCTCCTTTCCTTAAAGGAGCACTCTTTCCCAGGAAATGATACAAGAATTCAACTGAATCTATAGACACCTAACCCTGACCCCTATAATGGAAGCTCCTGGGAACTGGACTGTTCTTCCTTCCAACAGGACTTCTTCCAGCAAGACCTTATTAATTCCAAGGCAGGATTCTCAATGGAACTGCACTTCAAGGATTCTTTCCTGTTGACCACTTTCTTTTTCTTATACTCCCTAAAATAAAACAGGTCTTTCTGTAATTAAATTCTCTGTGAATTTAATAATTCTATGAATTTAATTCTTCAAATTCGTGAGGTGAGAATCCAAAAGCCACTGGTTCTTCACGGGTTTGATTGCTGGAGGATTTCTATGACCTTATACCCTGAAGCCAAGCTAACCAAAACCCAAGATAGGCCTTATTCCTCTTAAAGACAGACTGTCCCAGACTACAATAACAGTCAGTGACTTCAATACACAGTTCTCACTAACAGGTCATTGTTTGTTTTTTGTCTCATCGTTTTATCTAAGCACTCAGCTGTTAGCTATTTCGTATGGATATTAAAGATAATATTTTCATGAACATGTTATAATATGTGTCATTTGGTATACATGAATTGTATATATACATAGAATTTGCAGCTCTTAAGAGACCTCTTAAGAGGTCTCTGCCTCTTTTTAGTTGTGGTTAACACTGTTAGATAGTATTCCTAATAGGAAGCAAATACTATCATTAAAAGGAAAGTTAGAATCATTGACAATGATTAAAAAATTAACTATATACTTAGCATACAATTCTTAAAAATCTTCATTTTCTTTTGTGCTACAGAGAGTAATTTTCTACTGCCACAACATGCATATTTACTATCATAAGGTAAATGTAGGTCTATGCAACACATTAATAATTAATTAGATCCTGTCAAGCCTTGTTATAGTGCTGTGGCAGGTAGTTACAATTTTGAAATGAAATGTAATTGTTATATGCCTTATTTCTTTCCTTTGAAATGACAGAGATGTTACATTATAGCTTTTTTGTATCTCATTTGTATCATTAAATGTGTCATTCAGCAAAAAAGAAATCTGATATTTCAGTTATAGTAGGCGATTTGCAAGCTGGCTGCTTGCCATGGTGTCTCTCTCTCTCTCTCTCTCTCTCTCTCTCTCTCTCTCTCTCTCTCTCCCCTCTCTCTCTCCCTTCTTCCCTCCCTTACTCTCCCTCTCCCCTCCTTCCTTCACTTCCTCTCTCTCTCTCTCTTCATTTAAGGAAATGATTAAGGAACAAGCAAATGTATTCTAGTGTGTATTTCATTTGATGTTTACTAAGTGCTGCTGTGTTAGGATGAGGGGAGCTTAGTGGTAGAGTCAACAAATGGATTTCAAAATCATTTCCATTCCTCATTTTGTTGATTTAGTCAAGTCATTTAATAATTTATGACCTCATTTTTCACTTTTGTTTAATAAGGATTACAATGCTTTGTACCATAAAGTTTCTGAGAATGAAATAACATAATGCTCTTCAATAAACGATAATTTCTATTTAAACACATCTCTTCTTGATAGAAAGCTAAGTAATCTAACACACCATTGGTAGAAAACCAATTTTCTTTCTTTTTTTTATACATAATATTTTTATTGATTACTTGGATATTCCATATCAAGAAATCTGTTCACATTCAGTTCCAAGTCCTCCCAGGTGCAATTCTCTATCCCTTGTAACCTCCAAACCCCCAAAAAGATGAAAAAAAAACTAGTGTTTCCCATATATACACAAGAACATGGCCATAATCCTGTGGCCAGCCTCTTAAAGAAAACAGAGTTTTTCCCCACTGTACCTTTGCAAAAAAAAAAATCAGTTATGATGAATTACACTTAATATCTTTATGACAGTTTTAAAGAGTTCCCTTCAATTGTCTTTGGTCTAGGCCATTACATTTTTAGGGGATAAGGCGGGGTAAGGGTATGGATTGCTACAGAGGCTTTCTATGTACCTCTTCCTCAACTGTGAGTCCGTAGTCTTTAATAACCCTGGGAAAGTAGCTTCTTTATCCTTTATTATCACAGCATGGATCATTTTTTCCTATAAAGTATTATCTTAAATAGATACAAAAACACGTTTGAATGAGCATAAACTATGTTTAAGGCATGTTTTAAGTCTCAAGATTTATAAAACTTTTACAAGTATTAAATATTTCCTAGGGATACCCACAAGCAAATATCTGACTTCTTAAGCCATTCAACAACTAGATAATACTCAGTTTTCAATATTTGTCATTGTAGCGTGGGTTGGGAAATGTAGGGATTTTTAGTAAATCTTGACACTCTTATTTACTTACTATAATGACAGACTTTATGGTCTCTTTGAATTTAGTTTCTGTCTTTCCAAACAGGTAGTTTAGTTATAATACTGCTTATTGAGCAACCAATGAATAGTATACCTTATTAGTAATTTATTTCTGTCTGTGCATTTTTGCATGTGTTTTTGTATGGAAGTCAAAGACCAATGTGTTTCCCTTTATCTATCTTGTTTTTTGAGCTGAACCTCTGTATCCCTAATTCAGTTAAATTAGCTGAATCCATGACTATCTTCTCTGCCTGTTCCAAACATTGAGATCTCAGGCATTTGCCTCCCTATCAGGCATTTTACATGGATATTGGGGAATCACATGCCGTGCCTCATATGTGTGTTGTAAGCATTGTACTAACTGAGCCATATCCTTAAAAACAATAATCATTTTTAATTAGAAGTTCCTCTCCAGATTTACTTCTCAGAGCAAATTTGGTATAAGTATAAAGCTTATCTTAGCTAGGGAGAAAATATTCATTTTTTCCAAAATTGAAAGGCAAGGGTCTCATTAGTAACTACCGGAATCTTGTCTAGCTATGTAGAAGTGTATTGTGCTCACTTTCTTAAGTTCTCTTTCATAGCCCTATAATGAAATTTATTTCTGAGACTCACTAAAGAGTTTTGTTGTTGAGAATTAACAACCTCACTTTTTGGAAGTTGATTTTCTTCCACTTGCATAAATGCACAGATCCAAAACCATGAGAACTTCCATGTTGATTATACAGACCAGATGACTGAGAAAAGAATAAAAGATATAAAAATATTCTGTTAGAGTGCTAGGAATTAAGTTTGTTCTTCATGTTTCTTTACTTTTTCTAGCACATTGATGTTTATGTATAATGTTTCATGAAGCAATTAAAATATCATTTGTTTGATGAGATGTTTCAATAGGTAAAGACACTTGTTAGTAAAACCTGGTGACCTAAGTTTGAACCCCAGGACCCACATTGTAGGAGAGATGCAAATTTCACTGTTGTCCTACGACTTACATGTGTATACTACGTCATGTATAACCCCCTGAACATAAGTAAAATGTCTTAATTTAAAAAACACATGTCGTTAACATTCTTGTTTTCAGGAGCCTTTGTATGCTGTCAATCTCAGCATTTGATCTTTTCTCTTCTGGAATTTGCCCTTTAATTGTATATTGTATTTCAAGACAGACATCAGAGCTTGCTAAGTTTAATTACAGTTAATAGTAGACAGTGATTTGGTAACAATGTTCTTTTTTGATCCTGCCATATGCCAGTTTGATGTTTCAAATTTGATAAATAAAAAAAATATTAAAAAAAAAAACTCAAAAGAAGTGAAAGTGTTCATGTGAGTTGTACATTTTATTTTATTTTTTTCAGAGATCAACCACTCTGAGAAAATTAGAGATACAAACTTTATCAAGCTTACTGTCAGTTCAAATGAAATAAATACTCTTGATAAATAGGAGCTGAAATGGAATTTACAGATAAGTAGAAGTGTCTTTAAAACATAATTTAATTGCTTACATGGCATTCATCTGTGTAGAACTAGAGAAAAAGTGAGAATGCTATGAGTCTGGGAAGAAAACCAAGGCAACTGTGTCTGGGTGTAGGAGCATTAGCCTGTGGTTTCCAGAACCCTTCCGTGGCAACTCCGTAAGTGTACAGGGTAGCAACAGCATTGTAAGGCATGGCTGTCTCATTTCAGTTTCACTCTTTAAACTGTAGTTAGATTTAATTTGAGTGAAAAATGGACAAATGTCTTTCTGGTGCAAAGTGCACAAACTCCCAAGTTTCTTATGATTTATATGTAGCAACCCCTAACTATCCCTGCATAGCTACAGGTATGTGATTCTTCTCTCCTTGGAAGGCAGAAAGGAATTCTCGGTTGTGGGTACTAATGGGAAAAGTAGCAGTAGTGTATAATAACAGCTATGAAGAAATTCTTTCTACATTATGTGTTGTTTATCCTTTAAATAATCACTTTTGAAGGAACTGATTGAGAAGCAGCCTTACTGTTTTATCTAGTGCTTACATTATGATAAGTAGATAATTAACTTTAAATGTGTCTCTAAAAGAGCCAAGCAAAACCAAAGTCAGAGGATTGAGTTCAGTAGCTAGAGAAAAAAACTAACAAAATTTTTTAAAAAGCAAACAAAATAACAACAACAACAACAACAACCAAATCCAACCCAATCCATACTAAACTAAACCAAAAATCTGTACTACCCAGAAATTTCCTTATTTGGAGAGGCAGTAATTAAGAAATACGTCTGGCTTTTTATCCCCCTTGCCTTACTTAGTGAAAGCATTTTTGCCTCATATTTGACATGACATTATGGCTCCACAGCTCTGAGCATGAGTGAATACTGGACAAGTGTGCTGAAAACACTATCTTACCATCATTTAACTGAACTTGAAGGTTCAGAGTATCAGCAGGAAAGCTGCTGCCTGGCTGCCTTCATCCAGACTCCTGTATCTTTCCCTAAATTGAGGCTGAACTTGGAGGAAGAACACTAAATGATTTATCAGGTTTCTTATCCCTCAGCTTCAATGTCATAAATATATTTTCCAGTAAACATGTTAAGAGATTATCAGGAAACTCTTTGCTGCCTATGAAAGCTGAGCTGCTACAATGAATGGAGTCAGCCATTTATATAGTACAGGAATTAGGGGGCAGAGTGATCAGAGCTGCTGGCTGTACTGGATGCAGGATCAGTAGGGAGAGCTCAATAAATCTCTCCTCACAGAAGAGTGGGAGCTATTGATCGTCAGTGACTCCATTAGCTCTGTATGACTTCACTGAAATTAAAATCTTTAGGGCTTGATCCTCCCCTCAGATAGCTGTATGTACACAGGGCCTAAACTAACCTTATACAAAGTAGTGAGAGGGTTGATTTTTCCTCCTTTCCCCTCCCTTCCCTACCACCATGATACTGGAGAGGGGCAAGCTGCTTTCTGCAGAATTTTAATAGGCCTCTGTTTAAAGTTGTATCTCTGACCTTTATGAAATTAAGGAGCATTGCTCATAAGACTTAACAGATCATTTTCATGCTGGTGAGTATGTTTTGCACATGTCTGTAATTTCCCCAAGGATGATGACCCTTCACAAAACTACCTCGAAAGCTCATCAAGAATCAACTGAAATGTCAAAATCAGCCACATAAGATCTTAGTAATATGATAGACTGAAATAGAAAGATGCAATCAAATATTTTATCACACTATTATATGCCTTGTGGTCTTGTTATGCTAGTGGGAGGCTCTAAAATGTTCACTTTACTTTTCCCTTGATTTTTGAATCCATCAACAGACAAAAACTCCAAGAACCTCTTATTACATGAAACAAAACAAAAACATAAAGCCAAAAGCAATGTGTCTTTCTCTAATTCTGCATTATTTTCCTGTTAAAGGTATTGAAACAGCCATTTCTCCTAGGAAGTAATACCCATCTAATGGGGCCACTTAATAGAAAGTCCATGTAGTCTAAGATTTAGAATAAGGGTTTCTGACAAAAGCATAGCTATATCACCAGGATCGTCTGCTGGAAAACAAGAAATCCACAGAATTGTGGAAAAACTCTCTAAGAGATAATGTAATATATCATAACAACAAATAGCTGGAATTTAAAAATGTAAACCACAAAAGTGTGTGAGATATATTGACATACATATTGTCTAGATGTGCTCAAAGGACTCTTGCCTTTTACAAAGATTTTGAAAGGAGATTAAATTTTATTTGTTACCAATGTTCGATTTATGTCAGAACAGAAATAAACTAAAGGTAATAAAGTCCAATCTTTATATTGTTTTTTGTTTGATAGACTAAATAGCACCCAAATTTCCTTTCAACTTCAAGATTACAGAGAATTAGTTTTTAAAACAACGTTAAAGATCTAGAATTTTACATTGTCAAAACATAGCTGCTAGTTGTATCTTGCTTACTGATGTCATTAGGGAATATTGAACAGAATACGGTAACCCAAGTTCCAAGAATAACTTCAATATGCCCTATTTTGTTAATTAGTAGTCTTATGGGAGAGGTAAGAGCAAAAATATTATTCCATCTTCCCCATAAAACAACACATGTGTGTGCATGCATGCACACACAAGCACATATACATACATGAAACCGTATTCATGCAAGCCATCATTCACCAGGGTATTTGCATTCTGCATCTGTAGAGATGATTTATATTAATCAGTTATAACTTAGTGCACTAAGGACTAGAAGAAGAATATCATGCCTTGCAGGGAAGGAATGAATGATGAGTTTTACAGGAGATGCTGAAATTCTTTCCATTAGAAACAGGTCTGATCTAAATCTGCAGGTGCCTACATGTGGCAGATTTGAAAGCATTACTGCTACACTGTTCCTCGGGATAAAAAGAGATAAAATGGTGTATCTTGAAAAGGAGGGAAGGATAAGCCAAGATTTCATGATTTAATTCTCCCTTTGAGGAAAAGCGTTTTAAGACGTGAACTGTAGCCTTTCCTCATACATCCAAAAAGTAAGTCCTGTGTTTATAATTTAGTAGATGAGAAGCCTGTTGTTTTACCATCCAGATCAAAGCTCCATTTCTTGTTCAGCAGTAAATGCTTGTTTCTTGATGGGAAAGTCATTTAACCTTTGTGTGTTGTATTCTTTTCATCTGCAAATAGAGAAGGTAATGCTCACTGAGGATGTACTGCTAAGATTAGGCAATATATGATTGTGAAGAGCAATATATATGCTAAATAACAATGGTAATACTGTCTATCAGAGAATATGTGTAGAGAGCAGGGAAGCTCTGTCAATGGCATCTCCTGCAGAGAGAGGTTTGAACAAATGATTACCTGGTTAGAACTCATGTTTTATGACAGAGTGAGATTATTTCCTTTCAATCCCCAGACTTTCTATTTAACTCACAAGGATTTAGCTTATGTTAATACAAAATTCATTTTCTAAACTAAATGCAATCCTTCCAGCCAAGTCTGCAGACTGTATCTTGTATATATATATTTTTTCTCTTTTTGCCAGCATTCTAAATTTTAATCCCAGAATTCCCCTAGAATTTGAGGTGCAGAGACCAAAGGCTTTCATGTTTGAACATTATATATCTATTTGGCTTCTAATCTCAAGATCTCCACTTTCCCCATTTCTGTAGAAAATTCCTTAGCAGTAGCTTACCTTTCATCTCCTTTTCTGTCATGGGAATGTACCACACTTACTCAGATCTTAACAGGGTTAAAAATGCCACACACAGTAGGGATAGCTGCTAACCTTCATTTCTGCAACAGAGACAGGCATGTTTTAAGGGTCAGAAGAACGCTACCACATCTCTCTTTCCCTAGCTGGCTGTTATATACTGATATAAACTTAAAGGTATAGGGTCCTAACAAGAAGCATATACTCTTTTCCCAAAGTATAGATATCACTAAAAAAGGAGAAAGGGGGGAAAGGCCTTCCTTTGATTTTTTTTTTTTTTAAATAGCAACTGGAGAAACATGGAGGTGAGAGGAGAAACAGGGCTACGTAATTTTAAATGTGAATTTTCCTTCCTTCCTTAAAGAGACACCATAGTCATTTTATCTCATGTGTTAGAACATGGTGTCCATTTTGTGATTTATAAATTCATTGCATTGGAACATTATCACACTACTTTTTAGAGTAAACAGCACTGGTATTTTTATTCTCATTTTATTGGAATGTAAACTGGCCCTCTAAAACAAACATTTTGCAAGCCTTCAACTCTCAGGTAGATAAAAAGGGCTATAAATAAACTTTTTACAAAGAACATATTTTTTTAAATCACATGTCATTATGCATTCAGTGGTTTATTCAGGTATATATTTGTGAATCTCTTCCCAAAGGAATATGGAATTATTAAAGTGTATTTTTAATTTTAAGCTTTGGATGAATTACTCAATAAATTCAGGACTTATTCCAGACAATTAAATACAATGATTTGATTTAGGGGTATGAGAAATCTTGTTGCTACTGTTTTTATTAACCTTACTGTAAGCTTAGAATCTTCCTCTAGTGCATCAGGGGAAGTCTTAAAAGAAAGATTTCTGGCTTGGTTGAGAGTATTTGAGATTTTTCACGTAAGAGATCAGATATTTTTACGAAACCAGGTTGACTGGAGAGGGATACAGAGGCTTGCAACAGTCTTAACCTTTAGAGAAGACGGCATGAAGAACTGGGGCCCAGGCGATGTGGACTTCCGTTAGGTTCTACTTTCACTTCCAGTATCCAATTCACAAACTGTTTGACTAGAGCCCTTGCTGTGTCAATGGAATGCCCTTCCCAGTAATTTCAATTACTGCATATGCTGAAACATTTGGCAACCCTTGGGGGCTCCCACTCTGTTATATAGCCAGTGACAGTGCAGGCAGCACAGATGGGGAGAACTTGAAATCAGAGTAAACAAAAACATTTCCCTCTTACCTAGAATCTGCACATTGATTTACTTGGACAAGTTTTTCAGGTGGCCATTGAAGACAAATAACTTGTTATTTCCCCCACTAGGTTTGCTCTTTTTAAGGCTAAGTGTATGTGACAATGATACTCATGACCTGATTGTAATGCATCAGTCTGCATTTGGCTATGGAATAATTCTTAATCATGGAATACAGGCTGTGAAAGCCATCTGCTTAAGTAGCCACAATATTCTCTCATTTAGACTTACTGAAATTAAAATATTGATAAAGATAATTTTATAGTGTATGGAAATTAACAGATGAATTAAAGTTGGTTTGCTTTTGTATTCAAATCAAATACCTGATTTTGTCAATAAACACTACCTCAGACTTTTCTTTGTTTCAGTTAGCATATATCCATCACAAAAATAATAGGATTCATTATGATTTTCCTTTTCTTTCTTTCTTTTTTTTTTGCATTTAAGTTTGGTAATGTATACTGTTTCCATTTCAAAGTAATAGAACTACATAAAACTAAAACTATACAGACAAACTTCCTTTCATAATTGTTACATAAATAATCATAAAGTGTGATGCAACATTTTGGTGTATATACTTCTCAAGTTTTTGTTGGTCTTTTTGTCCCGACCTTATATACTTTTCCCCTAAAAAAATGGGTAATATTCTCATAATTAAATATATTCTATATATCTTCTAAGAACAATGGAAAATCTATAAAAGTACTTTGGGTCTTGAAAAGGTCTTCTATTTGTCAATACACTATATCCTTTTGAACTGTGTTCCTGTTGTAGAATATTTAAGTATTTTCCAATTTTAGTACTTGTGTTTACTCTAATTTTCTCTTGTTCATTTGTATATTAAGTTGTTTTTTATTTTAATGCATTATTACACATATATTTTCATTTTTATTTTTATGTTATTTACCTATAAATATAAACATACATGTCTGGATTCTTCACATCAGAGATAAAATGAATTATTTAGCTTACTGAGTTTGGCTTATTTCACTTAAAATGATGATTTCCAGGTCCATTCATTTTTTTCCTGCAGATAACATAATTGCATCCTCTTCTTTGAGTAAGTCAGACTCTATTGATATAATGTCCTATTTCTACATTGAGATTGAACTACAGAAATTAACTTTCATTTACAATGAACAGGGCATTACTTTATCCAAACAGTGGCTACAAAAGATAGTTATGAGTGTTTAGCCAAAATTTTCCATTTTTGTGAAGAGTATATGTATAATCTGACATGTTATACTCATTTCAAGGGTGTTATTTATTTGTTCAATAATATTGTTGAGATCCTCCTATTCATGTTAAGGGACTGTCAAAGGATATTCATACAGAAAAGAGTCAAAATCACACCACTGCAACCCAAAAGACTTATATTAAACCAAAGCAAAACCCAATCTTGACAAAAACTTATTTTGAAGAAAATAGAGTAACAATTTAATAATGCTATAAATCAATGAATCTATATATGGTCAAATACTTTTAGAGTTGTATCTACTACTGGCAGGTAACTGATAAGGAATTAGCCTCCTAGGTCTGCTTCTTTGATTTTAGCAAGCATTTTATCTTGGTTTATTATCTCTTCTTTGTCAGTTTTTTTGAACATTTGTCAGGTGCTAGGATTAGTCATATGAGTGATTCAGTATCTGAGTCTCCTGATGGGCTTGGGCTATGGACTATATCAGCAGTACAGGTTACCTACCACATAGCATTGTTGCAGGAAATATTAAAAAAGGATCAGGCAAGTTCTCAAGCTACACTGGTTCCAGCCAGATATTCTCATCTTAGCAGATTCTTTGACTCAAAACTCCAAAATCTCTCCTCCCAAATTCCCACTAGCGGGTTGCTACCATGCCAGCCCCTTGCTTCAATACCCCCATAGCCTTTGTGGAGTCCACCACACAAACTCACGCTTGGCCATGGTACCTTTCCCTCTGGAACCCAGGCAAGTCACTATGAGAAGAAAAAACCACACAAACTTAGTTCAGAAACAATGGTAACTGGATGCAGCAACTGGAATCCTAATCTTGTAAGCCATATTAAATCTCAATCTAAACCTAATTCCTCCAGTGGCGAATCCTGGCGGATCCACTATGATACCAGGGAAACTCTAGCAGCTACATCTTGCCCTTTCACTATCCCTGTTCCCCCAAAACCCTAACTCTCTCCTGCTTCTTCTCTTCCTCTATCCACCAAAAAGTACTGCCTACTCACCCAGTGATTGGTCTGTTTATTCTTTCGGGAGGTTCACAAGAAGTCCAGACAACCCCTCCTGGGAGAATGGAGTTAACATAAAAGTACAGATAGCACAGAACCATCCACAATACAGCATGAAGAACATGCCATGCTGACTCATAACAAGCCTCTAAATGTAGAAGATTTATAAATGCTTGAGCATTACAACTTTGACAGCTCTACTCAACCTCCGTTTAAGTTCAGAAAACTCTTCATTTTTGTCATTCAAGACTGAGCCAAAACTAAACTTTTAATTTATTTGATTAATAAATATATTTACCCATTTATATGCATTGATGTCAGAGAGAATCAGTTGAGATGGAGAATGGCCTACAAACTCTTCATGCCTTTGGCTAGTTAAAAGTCAAAGCCCAACTAATTTAGAATGAATTTCTTTAGATATAATCATTTATATAAAACCAAATCAAATGATACTTATTGCTGGGATTACATGTCTTCTTTCTTTATCTTAGTTTACAACCATAATGTAGAAAATTTTCTTCAATTTTATCTTAATTTTTTCCTGTGCTACAGTCAAAGTGATTTCTGCTTTATTTGCATATGTAATCAGCACATTGCCAGTGTAAAAGTAACTTTTATTCACCTAAGGTAATTGTCTTATCAGAGGCTTACTGCTGAATAAGCTTACTCTTTCAAGTTCTTTCTGATCTCTGGCTAGCTGGTTTAACTCATCTTTTTTGGCTCAAACTCCTCTACAAGCTGACTTATTCAATCTGACTTCTCTCAGCTTCTCATTAAATTGCCCTGCTTGTTCTAACTCTGGAGATTTGTTCTAATCTTCTGATTCCTTATTCTGTGGCTTATACTGCCTCTACTGACCTCCACTGAATTGCATGAAGGCACAAAGAAACTCAACTCCACTGCACTGCACTCACTGCACTGACTTGCCAACCTACTGACCAAACTGACTGAACTGAAAGTACTGCTTGGAACTGAACTAAAATGAACTGTTCTTTAAAGCTCTTTTCTACCTATTCTCCAGATGTATCCTATCTCTGACTCATTCTGTCAAATCTTTCTCTGATTCATCACTTTGTCTGCCCCTAAATTAGATGTCATTGTTTGGGATTAAAGGTGTATACTGAAGGCTGTATTCCAGCCAGAAGGATTAAAGTGCTCTATGATCAGAAACATTGCTGATTGTTTTTCCTGTTTTTAATATATTTTTTTAATTCTTTGAGAAGTTTTTGCAATGAATTCTGAATATATTCACCCCTTAAAGTTCTCCCATTACTTTCCTCTCAACTCTTTCGTGTCTTCCACTCAACCTTGCAATTACTTCACTTCTGTTGTTAGTATCCTTTCCCCACTGAGTCCTCTTTGTGTTGTTTGGCTAGTCATGGAAACAGGGTTTGTTGTCCATTGTGGTCGGTGCTCCAGGGTACACATCAGTCACAAGAACTGATTAGCTTAGGACCTGTTCCCTCCTACTGGGTTGCCTTGTCGAGCCTTGAGATAATGGCTTGTGCTTAGTCTTATTGCATCCTGTATCCCTGGAAGGCCTGCTTTTTTGATTTTCTTTTTTTTTTTTTTCTTTTCATTTTTTTCTTTTTGAAGGGAACAGAAGAGGAGAGAATCTTGGGGAGGGTTTGGGTAGGGACTGAGAGGAGTTGAGGGAGAGAAACTGTGGTCAGGATGTACAGATACAAGAAGAATTAAAGTTAAAAATAAAAATAAACAGCCAAACCTGGCAGTGGTGGCGCACGCCTTTATTCCCAGCACTTGGGAGGCAGAGGCAGGTGGATTTCTGAGTTCGAGGCCAGCCTGGTCTACAGAGTGAGTTCCAGGACAGCCAGGGTTATACAGAGAAACCCTGTCTCAAAACACACACACACACACACACACACAAAAAAAAACAAAAAAAACAGCCAACCCCCCCCCCCCAAACCTGACACTCCCTATCTCGGCAGCTATGAAATGATAATGGGTGGTAGTAGTATGAATGTGTCTCTGGCTGAAGCTTGTAGACGTGTTTTTCAGGCTGCCTCAATTGTAGCAAGTATAGAAGCACACTAGCCCTATTGTATTTTGAAAGAATTGTTTACTTGAAGTTATCTACCAAATTTGGTTCTTAAGTCTTTCCTCTTTCCTTCTATAGGGATCCCTGAGCTTTTGAGGGATGTAATATGAATGTCCCTTTAGAGAAGAAATATGAAAAGTGATAACTAACTCTAAAACCTTTTGATAAATCTATATGGAAATCCACTATTATAGAAGTTTCCTAAAATAAATAAATATACATATAAAAAAAAAGAAATTTAATGAATGTTATTATTTACATGTAGTACCTTCAGATAAAGAAGTTATATCTTTAGTCATAATATCTGAGAAAATCTTTTTGAGAAATGACTAGATCATTTAGAAGGTAAATAGTTAAATTACGTATTACCTATTCTATATAAATGCATGGAAAATTGATAATTTCTTAATCATTCTCATAATTTTTGTAACTAATATAGGATCTTTAACATAAACAAGCATAAACAAGAGATTTTTGTGTTTGCAGATGATATAAAATTGTTATTCTGAATACACAGACAGTTTAATTTGGGAGACTAGGTTAATATTAGTGTGAAAGAAGTATCAATATTCTATTAATAAGCATTTCTTCCTTATAAACACCAGTGGTTGTTTAATTTACCATCAATTCAACATGTCTTATTGTATATTAAACACTTTCTTGTGAGAATATTTTCTAATCAATAAAAAGTTCTATCCTGTTTTTGAAGTTAAGATACCCAGATAATAGAATCAAGTAAAATGTCTTTGCTGAGTATGTTGAAAACATTTGTAGGTCCTAGTTCCAGTTCTCAGGAATCAGAGGATAGATGGTGAGCAGTTCAAGTCAACTTGGGCAACATATGACCCTGTTTGGAAAAAATACATAATTTCTTATAATTTAGCATTTACTTACTTAATATTTGTTCATATATGTCAATGCTTTTATAGAGCATGATCAAACTAGATCTGTATAAAAATCAGTTTCACTGTTTCTTGCCTGCATGACTGAATATCTCACAGCTATTAATAAAATTTTGGTTCCATGTAGACACTCAATTTGAGTGTTTTGTAGACATTCAAAGATATACAGATAACATGTGATCATGATTTCTAACTTTGTAGTATGGATACATTTTAAAATGAAACCCTAACTTCTATAACTTTCTCTTTTTATTTAATTAGAGATATATATGAAGGTGACTTCAGTTAACAATTTCTTCTATGGCAGTGGTTGTTCACTTGAAAGACCTAATGTTCTGTTTAGTGTTAGAATTATGGGAAAGAGTCTGAGCAATAAAACAAATGCTTTCTTCAACAGCTGTTCAAATGCACCAAGATGTCCAGTCTTCTGGGAGATGTTGGTAGCTAGGACATAGGCTTGCATGAAATCCTAAATAATAACTTGAAGACAAAATGCTACCACAAATGAAAAGGATATTTTAATTAGCAAATGCTCTAACTACAGAAGGAAGAATGGGGTAAACATGTTTTAGGGTGTGTTAAACAGAGTATATCCACAGAACTTCTATAGATACATTGCTAAATTAAAGGGATACTTGGAGACAGTTTCTACCACAGCCAAACTGTTACAATAAAATAGGAACTTACTGGTTCCTAACTCGGGTTTTAATTGCCGTTATTTGTTGGGAATTGAACCTATGCCTTTAAATGTCTTTATGAGCACTCACCTCTGTGACCAGAAAATTGCTCCTGCCAAATCTTTTCTCTCCCCTATCTGCTTTTGGTCAGAGTGTTTTGTCATAGCAACAGAAATGAAAGTGAAACTACTACAAATGTAACTTTGTATTTTATAAATTTATCATCTTCATATGATTCACCATTCTTGACATTTTAGAGCAATATGTCTTTAAATATTTGCCCATGTACATGTCTTTTAATGTCATGGTAAAATATTGCTCCTACACACTGTAGTAAAATATATCTGCATTTTTAATGTTGCCTTTATGACTACTACTGCATCCTGTGATAACAAATCAAGAACAACAAAATGACACACAGCAAGTTAAGCAGCAATTCCTGGCCTGGTTGCTCTCATTAGTTAATCAACTCACTTCTGTATACATAGCAATGTTGTGCTAGATTTATCAATTTTCTGAGAGAAAGGAGAAATCTCCAGTGATTTTGGAGCTTCAGGTTGGACAGTCTACACACAGTTTCATGCACTTAGGAACCATTAAATCTACACTTAATATTTTAGCATCAATCAAATGGGGCTGAACTGCACAGGCCAGCTTAAGAGAAATGTCTTTTGTATTCTTTCCCATTCTCTTGCAAATAAACGAAAGACCACTGAGCCATTTTTCAACTTATAGTCATATAGGGACTGAGTGTTTGAGGATTTGGCCAACAGATACAAAGAAATTCCTCCTACACATTGTGTGTTTATTCTTTAAATGTTTGTGTATGGCACACTACAATAAATTCATAGGTAAAGCATTTTAACAGTGTCTTACTGATACTATTTTATCAGTAGGTTCTCGGAATTGATAAAACTCTTATCTAGACATAACCAATGGACATGTATCTGTCAGTGTTAGTTCAACATTATTATCTTAATTCTCTGCCTTTAGCTCTCTAACTTAAGATTTGTCTATTGATCCATCTCTTGTGTTTCAAGCCATGCTGATTGTTAATACATCTTAGAACAAGTCCATTTGAAAAGCATATACAGGAAAGCAAATAGCTTTTATCTATTGTTTCAAGTTGTGAAGACCTTTCACCACTTTGCCTTTGGAGGTTTAACTGTTTTTTTGTTTAGGTTTCTTAGAACTCCAACAATGCTTCAAAGCACATGTTAGTGATAAGGTAAATGAGTTTCCTCTATATGATGAACTTTTATAGTGGATTTTAAATTGTATTATGCAGAGTAATGCATTGAATTATGACATTTTATATTTCTATATCAATTGACTTTGTTCTTAATTGTTTCTATCATTAACAATGCAAACTCTCATCCACTCAACTCATATTCTTGAAGAAACACTTGGTCCCCAAAATGAGATCCTTCTTCCATTTTTGTGTATTTGATTACTCTCTTTCTTCCTTCCCCATCCCTCATGATTGCTTTGCCATTTTCATGTTTCATGATATAAACACACACACACACACACACACACAGGAGATTCTGTATATAAAAGAAAATGTCAGCCAACATTTATAAATTTATAATGACTTCTACTCACATTCATATTCTGAAAAAGTTATAATTTCATTGCTCTTTATGGCCGAATTTAATCATGTCCTTTATATGTACCAGGTTTTCTTTTCTCATTTACCTGTTAATAGTTCCTAGACAGATTTTTTTCCTGGTGTTTGTGAGTGCTGAATCAATAAACATGAGTCATTTCTACCTTTGAGATATACTTATTTCATGTCATTTTATATATACCTAGGAGTGGAATAGTTGGTTCCTATGTTAATTCTGTTTTGAGTTTATTGAGGAACTTCTATGCTAATTTATGTAGTCACCACACAAGTTTATGTTTTTATCAGTAATTAATAGTTTTCTTCCTTCCTGAAACTTCACCAGAGTTTGTTTGCCTGGTGGTAGCCATTATGACTTGGATAAGATAGCATCTAAAATTTTCCATTTTCTTTTTTTCTGGTAGACAATGGTGTTGAAAATTTTAAAAGTACTATTTCAATATTTATATTTTGTCTTTCGACAACCATCTGTTTACTTCCTTGTCCCATTTATTGGTATATTATTTGTTACATTGTAGGAAATAATGTGGACATGAATTTTTGAATTTCTTGCTAATATGTGGGAATTTATACTTTCTTCCTGTATAGACAGTGAAATTCTATTACTAATACTATGAAGCTTATAAGGGAGCATCAATGGCCACAATTGAGTAATATGTCGAAAGAGATCTCTACTACAAAAAATATCAGACAAACAAACAAAAAACCCATACGTATTGAGTACTCATCCAGAAAAGCATTCTATAGAATCTATTTCTGGATCTATAGACTGAGACTGTACCATATTATTTATGTGTCTCATGACAATTCCTAGTAAGTATTTTATTTACCAAAGAGGAAAAATAATCAATTCAATTTTAAGCTACATGTGTAAGATGAGCTTATTATTAAAGAAATTTCAAAGCAACTGTTTTATTAACTATCTCTTATTTGACATATCATTCAATATTCATGGGCAGTTATACTTTCATTATATATACTGTTCATTTTTATTCAAAAATATTTTATTTAATTTTACTTGCAGCTATGCACATATTTGCAAGGGTGCATGGGTATAGAGGTATCCATAAATGCCATGAAAGTGTTGTGGGCTCTTGGAGCTGGAATGAGAAGAGATTGTGTAGTTGCTGATGTGAAAGGAACCAAACTTTTCCTTTGGAAGAGCAGTAAACACTCTTAGGTGCTGAACTCTCTCTCCATTTGTGTTCTCATTCTTTAAATTATGCTTGCAATTCCCACTCTCCAATTTCTTTCACCTCCACCCAACTTCCAACTTTTATCACAGCATATACGACTCTTCTTTGTCTTATAAATTTCAGCTCACCACACATATCAATGTCCATGTTTTGAATTTAGGTCAAATACTCTTTACAAGAAACTTTGTTTTATTCCAATGTTTTCATTTTACAAATTTTGTCTAGTTCATTATTTTGAATTATACTGAGAGGTTACTGTAGAAATTAATAGCTAGCAAATGCCATCCATGTGTACATTTCTGTACTTTCTAAATAAATTGCCTCAATTTGTTCCCATCAGTTTTTCCAGTGCCTAAGGCATCAATGAAAATAGGGTCATTAATTGCCAAGTAAGTAATTTTCACACTACTACAAACAGTCTTGCTCCATACATTCATTTGTGCTTTTACTATGTATGCCCATATTTACCAAAATCAAGTCTAGTTATCAAGTGAAGTATAGTTTTCTCTAGGAAACTGTCAAAATAAAACATAATTCCCATATAAATCATAGTGTCATTCATGGACACTGCTGAAGAAACAGAATGATAATTCTCACATACAAACATTGTTAGAAAGTATGTGTGTGGTGAACATGAAAGCCTTTCTTGGTACTCTTTGCAATAGGTTGAGTTATTTTTATTGTTTTCTAGCATAACAATTTTTACTCCTATCTGATAAAGATGATCTCAGTATATTTCTTCATGTTTTTTTTTTTAAATAACAAATTTTACATTAACTCTTTGGAGAGGCACCAACAATTAAAAAAATGAAAACAGACTCATTGTAGTATATAAACAATAACATATTATGTAGTAGTGAACAAGAGTTGATATCAGCCATGTATAAACTTATTAAAGAACCTTAGGCATATATAACATGGAATATTGTATATCTATATTAGGAATGTTTAAATATAGTCATCTATTTTGATAGATGATATCAGTCTTTATTTATATTAACCTAAACTTTATTTTGGCCAACTTCTTTTCATGCTCCCTCTCCACTGCTTGAATTGCCATAACTTATTTTTGATTCCACTCCATTATATGTAACTATATAATGAATGGATTACTTAATCACCTTCCAAAATGTGAAAGGTGAATTTTGAACTTCTCAGACTACATCTGATCTAATATTATGGTACTTCTTTGGCTTATTACTCTGGACAGAATATATATATATTCAAATACTTGTATGCAAAAGTAATAGACAAAAACATGCCTTATTCAGAAATAGGTATATATAAAGCTGAATGAAGAAAAACTTCTTCCTGTTGGATTATTTTCTCCCCAGTCTGCTTTTATGCAGAGCATAAACACCAACATTTATTATTTGAATCTTCATTTGTCAAAAAGCAGATATGCATCAGAGGCAGAAGGATATGTTATGCCAGTTTTGAGCTGCTTGGGATTCATTGGCAAATAAAGAAGTTTGGAAAACTATGAGATATGAGAGACTTAGTAAGACCTCAGCAGTCTAGAGGTTCTTAAATGTTTCTTCTTCTTCTTCTTCTTCTTCTTCTTCTTCTTCTTCTTCTTCTTCTTCTTCTTCTTCTTCTTCTTCTTCTTCTTC